>PVHP010013937.1:23404-40180 GCA_004024765.1 Zapus hudsonius | reverse complement strand
TCTCAGGATCACCAACCCTAACCCTCCCCTGAGGATCCCAGGATCACCAACCCTAACCCGCCCCTGAGGATCCCAGGATCACCAACCGTAACCCTCCCCTGAGGATCTCAGGATCACCAACCCTAACCCTCCCCTGAGGATCCCAGGATCACCAACCCTAACCCTCCCCTGAGGATCCCAGGATCACCAACCCTAACCCTTCCCTGAGGATCTCAGGATCACCAATAGGCTTCATGCTAAGAAAACCAAGAGATTGCCCTCAAAGAAGCAGGAACGCTAGGAAGAGTCGTTTCTGTTAAGAGTCACATTTGAATATAGGCAAATCCTGGAAGAGGAGATAAAAATGGTCCTGACTAGAGAAAGCTTTAATAATGAATGGACAGGTGTTCCCTGAGGGTAGTTGACATACTTGTATGCTTTGTTTTTGGAGAAAAATAAAAATAGATCAGATGCTATGGATATAAATATAGATATATTTGTGTAGGCTAGATTATTCTTGCCCTCTTTGTGCATCTTGTGAAAGATATACCAATGCATTCATGATGGAAAAATCCTAACACTATAATGTTTTCCAGAAGTTTTAGCAATTGGAGCATTTTTCTGATTTTTCTGTCCTATTTTTTCTTTCTTTCTTCTGTCTTCAGCCTTTTACTAACTGGCCTTTCCTTTCAAGTCTTCCTGTCCTTTTTCTCTTCTAGCCCTTCTCGTACCTTATTCCACACTCCAGCCATTTAGTTCTGTCAGTTACCATCCTAAAATCGTGGTCTGATAATTATATCCAGCCTCAGTTCCTATCAAAATTGTCAAGCTATAAATATAATATTGTTCTCTGAAAGAATGTTGAAATTACAAAAGCATTCAAAGTAAAATAACCTTTTTTAAATTTACTTTTAAATACTGTTAACAACTAGATCAAAGTCCTTTCAGGATTTGATAAGCAAGCAACTAAAATGCCATTTTATTTATTAATATAGATGAATACAGTCGATGTTGGCAGAAGTAGCATTTCATTACAATTTTATAACTCATATGAGATGCCCAGTTTACATTATATAGAATTATTTACAAGATACGGTCATTATTAAAACACAAAAGGTAATATAATAAAAACAGTATAAAAATACAGAGGACATTTCTGTAATTTCTTTCAAAGCTTGACATTGAACCCTGGAAGCTAGTAAAAAAAAAGATTGGTGGATTTCATTTATATAAGGTTTTATACTACTGAATGATGAAGAAAATTTGAATGCAGACAAAGACTTGGAGCAATTATTTTTAACACTATGACAGTCAACAGGCTGATGACTGTGAGATATGAAGATCTAATATGGATTAGTACATAGAAGACAAGACAATCACCAGAGAATAAATGAGAAAAGAGTAAAAGCCGCAACTCAAAAAAAATTCTAACTGGCTTAAAAGCATATGGTAATATGCCTACTTAATTTAAATATTAATAAGAAACCAATTTAAATAAAATAAAAACATTAAAATAAATTTAGGACTGAATTTCTATAACATCACGTTAGCTGATGACACAGGGAAATGTGTACATCTGCAGACAATTGATAGCTAAACATATTTCTGCAAACCCAACTGGAAGTGATTTGAAGTTATCAACAGTGAAACATTGTATATGAAGTCTATTTCTAGACGATTATCAGTAATGACCCTGAAATGCACAAGGAAATAAGTCTTAGTATTTGCACTGACCCTCACTACTTTTATTTCTCAGTTGGCAAGTGATTAAATTCTTGACTCCTGACCATGAGAGTAATACATCGATAGGTTCCTTTGAGCAATTTATACGTGTAAAATATTGGAACAAGAGGGAAACAGGAGAGGTAGCCCATCTTCTCTGCTAGTAATAACTGTCTAGTCAAATACTATGGAAAGAATTAAATCGGAACTGGACTCCAGTGCCCAGGTTAGTGTGTGAGGAACGTAAAAAGAACACTTCTGCTCAGGTGCAACATGGAGTGGAATGACTGGACTTGACACTTACTAGGGACATTGACGTGTTAAGAGTTAAAGCATCTCCAGATCACACAAGCCTGGATAACTGGGCTCCTTTGATGATCATCAACGGACAGGGATTATCCTGCAGGAGGGCTAAGAATTGAGGGGCCATGTTAGCAAGTTGATTTCACTATCCTGTACCCCTCATAATCAACCCCACTTTCCTCCTATACAACTTCTTCTTTTTTCTTGGATCTAATGGGCCATGGAGATGAAAAAATCTTTTTCCTTAGAACATTCTGAAATCTCAAGGCTGCTCTCATGTGGCTGATGTCCCTCTGTCCTGCTACAGAACCTTTCCCTCTCCTCCAGTAGTATACTTCTGCTGGCCTTTTAGTGTTTCAGTTAAATACTGTGCTTTCCTGTGAAGTACCCTAGGTCCTTGCCACCCCTGAAATCAGATTTAATTATCCATTCCTTTTCGTTCACAGAGTAAATGGTGCAGACCTCAATTAAAGACCTATATTTTATGCTGGCTGCAATTACCATCAACTCACACTCCATGGAAGATTTCAGTTCCCTAAAATGTTATTCCATTTTGGTGTTCTATGATACTTTCAACTTAGAATGTGAGCCTTTAAGAAGAAAAGGGAAAGATAATTTCGGAAGATTTTAGGCACTTAACCTGCATCAGAAAGCATCCAATATAAGCAATTGTTTATTCCAGCTCTTCTAAATTTAACACCTCTCATCTCCACCATTTTATTCCTGTATCATTTTGCTTTTGTTTTATGACATCTTTTTAAAAAATATTTTATTTATTCATTTTTAAGCAGAGAGAGAGAGAGAGAGAGAGAGAGAGAGAGAGAGAGAGAGAGAGAGAGAGAGCACCAGGGCCACCACCTTGTGGGTCTGGCTTATGTGGGCACTGGGGAATTGAACCCAGGGCCTTAGGCACTGGAGGCAAGTGCCTTAACTGCTGAGCATTCTCACCATCCCTGTCTTGTGACATCTTATAAAATTACCTGGATCCTATAGGTGACCTTCACTACTTTTTATAGTGACCTCATTAAAATATTCACCTTTAGTAGGCAGTACAATGCAGGTGCAAAAGCTTTCTGGAACTTTCCTTTTGGGAGCTTCCCACTGCTTTTCCCATTGCTTAGTACACAACAGACAATAATTACTTGTTGAATGAACAAATGAAAATGGGAAATGCCAAAGGGAGGCATTGTGTGTGGGTTTGAACATGGCAGGATTTTCTGATGCCTAGAACATTGCTACCCAGGCCACCAGCTGTTCACTGCTTGCTGTGGCAATCTACAGAATTATAGAGTTGGGGACCCCTAGTTCCTGGGAACATTCAGACTCCCAGGCCTCTTGTGAGACTTTCTGATAATGTATAAACACATATATGCACATTTGTTTGGTATAGGAGTGGATAAGAAGATACATAATTTTGGTCATGAATTAGTAGTATTTGGACATTTGGACATTAGAATTGGACATTTGTCCACATGCATTGGGCATTTGTCCGTATGCATTTGTGTCCTCTTAAAATCGGTAGCCAAAGCAGTAGAGTAAATAAGAAGAGGGAGTGGTCCTGGTAGGCAGTGCTCTTTCTTGCTGCAGTAACAGAGGATCATAACTGTTGGATTGCCTGTGCCCTTGTCCCATTGAGCAGGTGAAGGCTCCCAAATTATGAGTGGAACCCTTCAGAACATAACTCTCAGCATGTTAGAGGTATCTGCAAATGCATGTGTGCGTACATGAATGAATGGATGGGTGGATGGATGGATGGAGGGATGAATGAATTTTGAGTAGCAGTTATTCTGCCAACATCCAGATCTTCCTCCTTTGAGCAGCCTGCTTTCTTGGTGTTCAGAGTGGATAGTTAAGTGAACACATGGAGGAGGTACTGCTGAGACACCCCATAGCCGAAGCCCTCATGTCTTCTCACCCTCTGGAGGGAGATCTGTGAGAGGGTTAACAGCAGATCTGTGCGACTCAGATGGTGCCTTGTGCAGCGGTGATTAATATACACAGCAAAAATTTTCTTGCCAAAGCTCAGGTGATTCAAGCTAAATATTCTTTCAGAGAGGTCTTCTTAATTATAATGACACGGTGTAAATATAAGAAAAAAGAATGTCAATTACCACTATGTATAATAACAGTGTTAGTGTTCATGCACATAAATTATAAGTAGGTTTAGTTATTTAGAAGCAAGAAAAGTGCTCAGTTTTGCAATTTAAAACTTTCAAATATGGAACATTTAGAAATTATGTCATTACAACCAATAGAGTTAGTAATCACCACTAAAGTACATATGCTCAAAGAGTTGATGAACTACTCATGCTGAAATCCTTTTAAAAATCACTTGAAATGGTAAAATTTAAAGGCATCTCTGTTATATTTATTTTCAAACATTCCAGACTCATCCAACATGAGAATATGTTAACATCAAAAATGAAAATATCTAGGGTTGTGTTCCCTGATAGGTTGGCTGGTAGTCACTCACGGCAATCTAAATTTAAATTTTATTTAATGAAAGTTAAATGAAATGAAAATTTCGGTTCCTTAAACTTGAGAGTCACATTTCAAGTTCTCAGTAGCCACCTGGGGCACATGTCCACCATGTTGGCCAGTAAAAAACAGAGCTTGCCCATCATGATAGAAATTTCTGATGAACAGAAATTGCTCTGAAAAGAAAGAAATGAATATGAGTACTATTAGCACTCCACTTGCAGCATCACAACACACTGAAATGTGTCTGGAATTTATTTTTGGAGGAGACATTTATTTCCCACATTAATGAAAATACTTAACTGTGGCCTTTTTTGGGGACACACAATCCTATTCACTGCTAAATCAGAGAATCAAGGCTTCTTGGTGCCTTATCTGTTGGAGCATGTTGTCTATTTTGTTATTTGGTTTCAAATCATCTGTTGTGACATTTTGAAGTGGAACACCCTCACAGTATGAGCTTAACCTGTACCTGTCCTTCATGTCCCAATCTGCTAACAATCAGACCCTTACTCAGGTTTAAAGGTAGCAGCCAACTGTAACAGTGTGTGCTGTGAGGTCCTGAGCCCCTTCTCTGGGTTCAGAACTGGAAAGGTGCAGCAGAGAAGTGACTCTTGTGGAGGGTGTGACTGGACCTGCATCAGAAGAGCTCACTGGGAAAAGATAAACTGTGCCCCAGACCGTTCATCACATGCTTTCTCTCTTGCAGATCACCTACAAAGCAGTCAGCTCCTTTGACCCAGAAATCGATTTATCTAACCAAAGTGGAAGGGTCTCAAAACTGGGCAACGAAACCCATTTTCTGTTTTTTGGCCTGTATCCTGGGACCACATACTCCTTTACCATCCGAGCCAGCACAGCAAAAGGTTTCGGGCCTCCAGCTACAAACCAGTTCACCACCAAAATATCAGGTAAGATGAGATCATGAGTTGTGCCTTTAGTGAGAAGCCTTTTCCTTTGTGCTGTTGAGACTGCAAAGCTGAGACCTTAATTCATTTTGTTCATCCAAACACCTCTGTGTGTTTAAAGTGGACTCATAGAATAAAATGAAATGCCGTAACAGTTATCATTTTGGAGCATGAGTTCCTCCCGTATCGGAGTTGTCTTCTCATTGCTGGAACAAAACACCCAACCAAATGCAGCTGATGAGGAGGGAGGGAGGATTTATTTTAGCTTATAGTCTTAAGGAATAGCTTCATTATGGCAGAGAAAGGATGGTAGAACAGAGGCAGAGCATCACCTTTTGCCACAACAGCTGGCAGAAAGCAGCAACAGAGTGACCATGCTCTGACAAGACAAAAGCTGGGCTCTAGCATCTAAAGTCCACCCTCAGAAGCACACCTCCTGCAGCAAGGCTCTTCCTTCCTAATTGCAACAGATGAGGAGTCAATATTAAAAATACATGAGTTTATTGGAAACATCTGATTCAAACCACCACAGTTTAGAAGTTTGCCTTGGAAGACTTGACGGCAAGGCAGAAGGCACTGCTGTTAATGAATTCCGTTTCCTGTGGCAATACCTGAACATCAGAGCAACAGTGCCACAAACCATGAACTCTACAGAAAAGTGGCACTGTGTTGCTTTTTAAAGGCATCTATGATCTCCCAGATGGATCAGCCATCCATAGGACCTTGACGACTCGTAGCATTCCATCCTGTAGATGGTACGGTATAGGATGACACTCAACACTTGAGTCCTGCACCTTTTTCTTTTATAGACCCAATTATTTCATCCAACAATAGACAGAACATGGGAAATATTTCTAGGCATGTTCATTGTTCATTGGTGCAGACAATGTATACTTCAGAGTAGAGGAGATGAAGTTGCCATCTGTTATGGGATATGTAACTACAATAAACGTAATTCCACAAATATTTTCTTATTTTTAACCCCACATCTTTTGCATGTGAATAGAGGAAACTTTCATGCTTTGATTTGGACTGTTGTGTAGGGAGTTGTGTTAGTCAGCCTTCTGTCACCATGAAAAAAATACCTCAGGAAGGGAAAAAAAACACTTAAAGGGGGAAATATTAATTGTGGTTCACAGTTTCAGAGGCAGGTTGGCCTCCTCACTTTTGAGCCTGAGAATGAACAATGTGGATAGAAACTTGTGGTGGAGCAAAGCTACTTTCCTCCTGGTGATGATCACAGAGAGAATGAGAGAGAAGTGAGGAGATGAAATCCACCCTGGAAAGCACTTCGCCAGTGATGGACTTCTTCCCACTAGATTTAGCCATTCTTTCATGGATGAGATCAGCATGCTCCTGAGCCAGTTACCTCACAAGTGCCATCAGCCAGGGACCAGGCCTTCAGCACTTAAGCCCTTCGGGGAGCATTTTATTTTTAAATCCAAAATGGACGACATGAAGGTGGGGAGGGGGTGTCTCTTATTACCTAAGGTTAAATCAATAATTTCAGCTTGGTTTTTATATTTTTGACCCTTTATTTCTAGTTTTGTAAAAGTTTTTGTTTGCAGTAGAAGAAAAGGGATATCCACAATTAGAAAATTATTCATCATTTATTTGCAAAAGGAGAGAGAATAGTAGAGGAGAGAGCAGGCATTCCTGGGCCTTTTGCCACTATAAACTCCAGACACTTGCACCACTTTGTGTATCTGGCTTTATTTGGCATTACTGGCGAAATCAAACCCAGGCAGTCAGGCTTTAAATTGCTGAGCCATCTCTCCAGACCCCACATTTAGAATATTTTCAGTGTTCTGCAAAGAGGTTTTTCAAACAATTATAATTAAAGACATACTTCTGTAAGTCATTTATAAGATTTTATTCATAAGCATAAACCTGACTTGAATTTCAATATACATTTGATCTCCAATGTTGTGTTATAGGAACAATACAAAGTTGGAAAATAATTTTTTTCTTGGGAGGTTAAAAATAATATAGATAATATAATTGTATGAGTAGAAAGACTATTGTACTTGAATCAGAAAATCTGGGTATTGGGTTTTTTAAAGTATTTCCTCTACAATTGATTACTTCCTTATTTATGATGATATGATATAGTACAGTGATTTCTCATGGTGGCTTCAATGGGAAATATATGCCATAATATATTACCTCCAAATAATTTTAATTATTTTTCTCAATGGAGAGCATATTTCAGTGATTATTATCATATGGATGGTATTCTGTTAGAAAAAAATAATTAACTTTTTTCATAAATATTAGAAAATATATTTCTAACCAATATGAGTCTGCCCACTGTTCACACTCTGAGTTCATGTAATTCTATTCAAAAGCAAGGACATATGACACGTTAATCACCTTATTCAGACTCATCAAGAATAACTGATTTTTATATTATTAAAAGAGCTGACACCCATGTCTCTCAGCCACTTGAGATGCTGAGGTAGGCAGATTGCTTAAGCTTAGAAGTTTGGGGCCACCCTGGACAAACATAACAAGATCTTATTTAAACAAAAAAAATGGAAAGGAAAGGGTTGCCATTCCTAATTTGTGTTTTCTATTTCCATGGACCTAGGAAATAGAATTATACTCATAGTCAATGTGGAATGTTCTGTGATGGAGTGGAGTTAATTTTTCATAGAATTGGAGTTCATTTTGAATACTGAGAAAAATTTGATAGATGCGGCCAAGGAATAACTCACATGTGTAACATGAAAGCTTTTGAATATGTATGATAGTTGAGAACTGTATTTGTAGGAAATATCTCTGCCAGGTCCCATACCTCTGCTTAGCTGACAAAGCAACAGCTCTCCCCACCCACATCACTGTTCCAGGTGATGGCGTGTCTTGTCCAGAGTAGGGATACAATGACTCAAATATGTCATTGCTATGCTTTGGTGAGTCATAACAATTTGGGGATGAAAGAATGCCAGGAATGATCTAGAAAGACCTCTCCCATTGGGAAAAGAACTGAGATGTGTAGAGTGGTGCTCTGTCTCTGGACTGCTATTGTAACCATGGAGACTAGATGCCTATGGCTTAAGAGGTGCCTAAACTGAAGCTCTAGTTCAAGCTGCTCTCCCTTCAGTCCCCATGGACGCCCTATGTCCACATTAGTCCAGAGAGAGCACTTGTCACTTATGCCCAAGTCTCTCTGGCTTGTACCATCTTCTTTAAACCCCAATCAATTTTTGGTATGTGAGGAACTTTGACATTAATGGAAGAACCATCAAGTTCACTGTTCTAGTCTTGGGAATTATTTTGAAATTTGCCTTTAAAGTAGATAGCACGTTTGCACACATTATAAACATATATTTTAAAGTATAGCATATTTCGCTTTAATGTGAATAGCATATCTGCATACATTATAAGCTTAATGCATTTTCAAAGGCATGCTACATACATGTAGACAGAATCCAAATGGAGACATAGAACATCCTAACACCTCATAAGCCCCTTGTGCCCTCTCCCAATGTCAGCTCAGGGTCACAGAGATCAGTCCATATGTGTTGTCTTAGGCAATGGCCCCCGTTACTACTCTGGGAAGGGAATATACATATATAAAACCCTTTTTCATGATCACTTGATACCTACAATTTAAAGTTCACCAGGTTCTCGGTGTTTTTGTAAGACAATGAAAAGTAACTTAAGAAGAGAAACAAGAAACAACAAGTCTCTATTTTTTTTTCCCAGCACCATCAATGCCACCGTATGAACTTGAGACACCTTTGAATCAAACAGACAATACAGTAACAGTCATGCTGAAACCAGCACAGAGCAGAGGCGCACCTGTCAGGTGAGGAGCAGAGGGAGGGATGGGCTGGCTCCAGAGAGAAGAAAACTAAAGTCTAGTAGGTAAATTTCTCCGAAGTGTTCTCTAGGCCCCTCTTTATGAGCTCTCACTAAAGGAAATGACTACAGAAAAGAAGGGGCGTGTGTATGAAGTGGGGAAATGTTGGTTTTGCTTATACAAGTGGGTTGTGTTTTTGAAGATGAGGAGCTCCAGGCTCTTGAAGAGGTGGCTTTGCTTCCAGAAGGTAACTAACTTGGTGCAGTTCAGTTTCCCAAAGACAGAAAAGATTGTCATTCTGAGCTCTTCTTTAAATGGACCTTTTTGTAATTTTTGTTCACTTGGGATTTTTATGTCACTCAACTTTGAGTAAATAGAGTAATTTCTTTTTTTTTTTTCAAGGTAGGGTCTCGCTCTAGCTAAAGCTGACCTGGAATTCACTATGTATTCTCTGGGTGGCCTCCAACTCATGGTGATCCTCCTACCTCTGCCTCCCAAGTGCTGGGACTAAAGGCTTAATTGGATCATAGTTTTTTAAAGAAACAAATGATGGGAAAACACCATCAAATCTTTATTTGAAAAGTTTTAAGTTTGTTACCAACATCTAGATTCAATTTCTCATCATCTTCCATTATGATAGTTAAGAATTTTCAAAGTGAATGAGGAAACTTAATTTATTCTTCCTAAAATGGAATAAAAGATAGCAGAATAATCCTGAGTGTAGACCTGTCATAGACTCATTAATCTAGAAGAAATTTCTCCTTGTTTCAGAGGGATTTTGTTATTTCACCTTTGCTTATCAAAATATATTCCCTTCAGGGTATGCTTTTATTCTAAATACTATACTCCAAGGAACCCTTCACTTTCACAACTCATGATATTTACAATTTTGGAGAATTTTATTTCATGAGCCTTTCAAAATCTGGCTGTGTGGCTAGGGAGATTATTCAGTGGTTAAAGGTAGTGGTTAAAATTCTGCCACCCAGGATTTAATTTCAAAGCTGCCCATGTAAGCCAGATGCTTGGTATCAGTGGTAAGAGGCCCTGGAATGTCCATACACATACAAATTTAAAAAACTGACGAAATTTGATCACCTTTTCATTGTACTATCAGAGGGCAAACAGTTAGACTACTTTCTACTTGATCAAATACATGCATGTCTTGGTTTATAAAGCCAAATTCACAAGGGAATACTATCAGTTGCCAGGAATATCAGGGAATTTTTATTTGACAAGTGTATGAAACAATTGCTATTTTAGTCCACTAGATTCTGTATCATAGTTGATCTTTTGGATATTTCTGCTTGGCAGTCATAGGTACGCAGACACGCGCAGTGTGAGAACATCATGGAATACAGGAAAGCTTGCCTTGAAGCCTAAGATGGTGTCACTGGTGGAGATGGGCTAGTCTAGCCACTCCCCAGCTCCCTGGGTTAATTTATGCACAGTGTGGAGGGGTTATGCTAATGTGATTGACTAGAGGAACACATGTTTCAGCTGCTGTCCAGGACACGAGTATACCTATGTCCGTAGGTCAGACTTTTTTCACGTTAAAAAGCTGAACTTCCATTAAATTAAAATCAGTGCTCAGGCCATGGTCTCGTGAACATCACTTATTTTCTGACTAACCCCACAGTTGTCTAAAATCAGCAATATTCATGGCCAGTCCAATCACGGGCTTTCGTGAGAAACATCACGACCAGAGAAAGGTCATTCCTCCAAACAGAAGGAAGCCCAAGGTCTCATCACTCCCATTCTCTTGTATTCCTCTGCAAGCTCCGGTTTCCCATCATCTCTTATTGCTGCTTTCACCTCCAAACCCTTTCACTCCCATATTCACCCATATCTTTCTAGAGATCTTTTTGGTCTCAGTTTCACAGTAACTTTTCACTGTCCTTTTTTGTTTTTTGTTTTTTTGTTTTTGTTTTTCAAGGTAGGGTCTTGCTCTAGTCCAGGCTGACCTGGAATTCACTATGTAGTCTCGGGGTGGCCTTGAACTCATGGCAATCCTCCTACCTCTGCTTCCCAAGTGCTGGGATTAAAGGCATGCGCCACAATGCCCAGTCTTCTCTATCTTTTTAATAGTATCTAATGCCTTCCAGACTATGGCTCGAATTTCTCTCAGATGCCTTGCTAGAAAGTTGTTTTGTTGTTACCTTCCATGCACACATTTTCTCATTGCTTTCAGAGACATTAGGTCCTTCGCCTATTCTTACCTGTATTAAACAGTGAGACAAAAACGATTTGAACACTTGTCACAGTTCAAAATACCTGTCTGATGCCAGGAACCTTACCTCACTTCATCTGGCCCAGCTCTCTTAAGGCTGGTAAGATTTGGGTTGGCATTGTCACTCCCCTGTCCATGGTTGTCAAAACAGCCTCATTTCCACGTTCTGTAGTCATCTGTTTTGACTAAATATCTTGTTATTTACAGAGCACTCCATGAAGTTGCCAGCATCACTTTACATTTGATATTTATTATAGTTTCATTCATAGTGTTAGCACATTGAGATTAATAAACTTGTTACACGTCTTCATCATCTAAATCCATACTGCTAGAATCAAGATCATTAAGGAACCCCACTACCAATACCACCTCGAATGCCAGAATGCCTGTCATAGACTGGGGACTTTGTCTTGGGCATATATTTGAAAGAGGAAATTATCTCAGCCTCACCTGTCAAGATTTCGTTCTTTTTATTTGTTTATTTATTTTTTTGCAGAAAAGTGAATACTGCCTTCAAGAATCATTATCATATGCAACATAATGGGACTGATTATCTATTGAAAAGATGGAATACCAATATATCTAGGAATACTAGTTTTGGGGGGATGGAGAAACAAAATGAATGGAGTATATTAAAATTCTCAATTTCATTTAATGTTCAGAGAAAAATAGGAACTCTGATTAGGGAATCATATGGACCTAAAACATAAAGCCACCATGTAGCGTCAAACATTTGAACACATCTGGAAACTTACAAAATGCACGTGTAATCAAACTGCAATACAAAAACTGTTTCCCCAAATGTGCAGAAAAAAATGGTAGACAAAAGAGGGGGAAGGAAGTGAACATCTGTTTGTTAGCCTGGGTTTTGTACACTATGTGTGTTCAAAAATACTGTCATTGTGTCATTGCCAAAAACCCATCCCTTCAGTTGATTTGATTTTTCTTTGATCCTTATTCACTGGTGTTGAAAACTCATTTCTACTTCATTTATGCACGTCACTAGGTGAGCTGGCTATGTATCGATTCCACTACACACACTCAGCTTGTTTAAGGCCAATTCTTGAATTTCTCTCCACTCTCAGTGTAAATAATTCTTGCTTTTTTATTGATCATCTCATCCACACTGTCCCAGAAAATTATTTAAATCCAGAGAAGGACAGGAAGAACAAAAATTCCATCATTCCAGCCAGTGAACTAGTACCAAGGATAGAATTTTAAAGTCTATACGTTGACACATTTTTTTTCTTTAATAAGACAGGGAAAAGCTTAATTTTCTGTGACTCATTTAAAATCACCTTCTCTTCATTGTTCATTACATGTAGACACAGTCCAGTAGGGGAAAACTCTCATTGGGTGGGCAGAAACAACTGCCTTTTATGTAAATTGGTATCCTTGTGCTAACAAAAAAATGGTCTTCACTCTACTCTCATGTGTATGTTTAGTGCATCTGTGTGTATTTGTTCATGTGCCTGTGTGTCTGTGTTTATGTGCTTGCATGCCCCTCACCCCCAGCCACATGCTCCCTTCGCTCTCATGCGCTGAGAGAAACTAGCCAGTGAAGCAACTGTTATTTATTTTTGGGTAATATGCTACACTTTCTAAAAGTGATTTGATCCTGGGACTATGCAGGAAATGAGATTGTTTCCCCAGCCGGCCATCAGATAACCACATGTCTGTTAAGGAGATTCAGCACAGACGTGTCTGTAATCCCAAGTCACTCCAAATGGGAAGGGACACAGGAGGAGATTGTAATTATTAGAGAAAGTTGGGAGATACATGTGCACTTCCCTTGAAGACATTTCCTATGGTAGAAATTAGTCGTTGATATTTAAATTACTATGGTTTGGGACTTGGAGGTGATGAGGTATGAACTCAATATTTTTAAAACATGTTAAAAGCAGTAACAAACCCTTGTGTCTGTCCTATGGCAGTGGGTTCAAGGGAGGAGATTTTTATTCCACTGATACTATCTTTGCCAACACCCTGTTCTTTTCTTCATGCAATGAGCCTTTTGAGCATGGTCACCATCACAGGGTTCTCTGAACGTTAAGCTAGTGTATTTAAAATACTTCATATCATACTTCATCCATGCTAAATGCTCTTCGTTCTGGCTGTAGCCTTCCTAAAGCCATATTGATATGTCATTGTTTTGCTTCTATTCACAAGATTATCCCTGATCCTCTACCTTTTATTTGTGTCCTTGCATTCAAATCTGATATTATGAGAAATCTAATTTTATATGAATATTACATTTAGGACTTGACAATTGCCTCCACAAGCAAAACCTCAAATACAATCCCTGTAAATGTTGATTTCTAAAATGCATTTTTACCTGAGGAGATGTCTCAGTGGTAAAAGGTTCACGCTTGCTGTATGTGAAGGCCCAGGTTTAATTCCACCCACATGAAGCCAGACAGAAAAAGTGGCACACATATCTGGAGTTTGTTTGCAATGGCAAGGAGCCCTGCTATGCACGTGTGCAGGTGCACACGCACACAGGTACACACACCTACACACCTGTGCAAATAAATGAAAAATACTAAAAATGCATTTGAAAATTTGATTACATGTGGCTGTTTGTGCATGGGAGGTGATCTTCTTTAAGTAACAAATTCTCCCTTGGTTCCAAGTCTATATAACAACTCTTAATAAAGAGCAAGTGTCTCCCTGTATTGATTCCTCAGTCACCACCTAATTATAGTTACTATCAGCTCAACTGAATAAACTCAGCCATCAAACAAAAGAAGCATCTTCTGTTTGCAGCTCCTCTGCAACATGGCACAATTCACAAAGTGCCTTCATGGTCAGAGCCAGGGAGACGACAGGCCAATTGTGTGAGCACAGGAAGTCCAGGGCTCACTCTTTATGGCTCTAATCCATCTTTCACTTTCTTAAAAGACAGATACTTGTGGCTTGCATGTCATTTTAGGACAATTCAATCCTTATCTTTATGTTAGTTTTATTTCCTAGATTCTAGAATTTCCATCTTTTAATCAGACTAGTTTTAGATATTGATCCTAACTATGAGGAACCAGTCAATTATCCATTTAAAAAAAATTTTTATTCCTTATTATTTACCCACAAAGAAGTATATCCCTTTATTGTACGTTCTTGATGGAATGTCAATTATTTTGAGAGAAAAAATAAAATAATGTAGAATAAAACTTTACAGTGCAAACTCTATCTTGATATCTACAGATTATTGATCTTCATAAATTTTAAATAAGAATTTGAACATAGCTTCATTTTAAATTTACCTGTTATGGGCCAGTATATGGTTTCCAGATCTAAACAATGCTTTTCTCCAAATTAATTAGAAACTCCTCAGTCAGTGACTAATTAGTATTCAGGATCTTCAATATCATTGCCTAAAATCCAAGGTCATGTCAAGGGTTGGGCATAGAATTTTCAGCAGATAGAATCATTCTCATCTACTTCCACAGATTAAATGGAAGAAACTTATTCTTTTTTTTGCTTTTGTAAAGGATAATCAGTAATGCATATTAATTGAACAAATTAATGGGTTTTGCTCAGATGCTTCCATGCGTGCATGCATACAGTGTGCATTCATCAGGCTTGCCTTTCCTTCTAGCCTCTCACTCTCCTTCCCCCTCTCCTGCTGTCAGGACTTCCTCCTTTGTTGGGTTTGGTTTCCATGCAAGAAAGGAAACACGTGATTCTTGTCTTTTTGTGTCTGGCTTATTTCCTTGTCATGATTATTTCTAGTTCTCTCCTTTCTTCTGCAGATGAGGTGGTTCAGTCCTCTTCTTGGTTGAAGGATGCTCCATTGTGTGTAATACTATAGCTTCTTTACCCATTCATTGGATGATAGACACCTAGCTCTCGATTCCAGAGTTGATTATTGTGAATAGTGCAAGTGTAAACATAGGTGAACAGGTATCACTTACATATGTTTTTTTTTCCATTTCCTTCAAATATATCCCCATGGTCATATGGTAGATGTAGTTTTAGATTTTTGATAAACCTCCATGAACCTCCATCAACCTACACTTCATAGTAATAGAATGATTAACATTCCCACTAACAATGTTTAAGGGGTTAATGACAAATGTTCTAGTATTCAAAGAATTTGTCAACATTATAGATCATAGAAATTATGTGTGACATTTAAAATGAGTACCATGAGGTACTGTGCTTCAAGGTGCTGAATCTTGGTGGATGTTGTTCAGTGATATGAATACTTTTAAATCCTAGTTTTCAGAAACAACAAAATGTGCAACAGTCCCTGCATCTCAGCTTCTCTTTTGCTTATCTGACCCTTCCTTCAACAGCATCACCTGCACACTTTGCCCTACGCCTGTGCCATCCCCTTTGGAGATGACCGTTCATGGGTTTGTACGTGTCTGCAAAGCCAATGGATGCCCATGGTGCCTCAGAGTATCAAATGCTTCTCTTGCTTCTAAAGGAAGGCCAAATGTTGGCAGTCCACTTAGAGCATGATTGTGGCTAGTTCTTGCCTGGAGCCAGAGAAGACTGAAGTTTTTAATCATACTTCTCAAAGTTCCTGCTATCCCCGACGGGAGCCATGCTTGTCTCCAAAAAGATAAATGTGTGAGATTGGAACTGCAGATTACAGAAAAGCCCTCGAGTGTCATTTACAGCAGAGACCATGTGTTATACCTGACTGCCTCCCTAAAGTGAGCTGCCTGCCAGAAGCCATTCATCAGGGTGGAAGGAGGGAGACAGGAAAGCAAAGCTCGTTTTCCATTGACATTCAAGAAGTTTGCAGGCAGGTTCTTTCTCTCTGGATCATCTCTAAATGTTAACAGTGGGATCACTTAGAAATAAGTTCCATTATAAACCCAGATCCCCAAAACTTTGCAAGTGGCTTGCATTGAACAGTCTATTGTGTTGTTTGTAAAACTGATCAGCTCCACCTCTTGCTCTCAGGAACTGCTGGATCACAACAGTTGAGTCCAGAGACTTTAAGGGATGAATTTCTAGAAGTATTTCAGTAAGCTTTAAAGCCATTCTAGGAAATTTTGACAACGACTTCTATATCATATTAACTTTTTGAAGTGCTAAAATCACATGTATATGTGAATAAAGCCTATAAGTTCTCAAGGACCAATAAAGTCATGTAGATAAAGCTGGTGGCGGCTAGAAAGATTGCTCAGCGGTTAAGGCACTTGCCTGCAAGGCCTAACAACCTGGGTTAATTTCCCCAGTACCCATGTAAAACCAGATGCACAATGTAGTGCATGCATCTGGAGTTTGCGGCAGCTGGAGGCCCTGGCGCACCCATTATGTCTGTCTGTATCTCTTCTCTCTGTCTCCCTTTGCTTACAAATGAATGAATGAATGAATGAATGAATGAATGAATGAATGAA
>PVHP010013937.1:0-23304 GCA_004024765.1 Zapus hudsonius | reverse complement strand
CCAAACACTTCTGTTAAGTAATTACCATGTTATTTTTGGGATGCCTACCTATGTTGGGTTTTTAGCTACTTAATGAAATAAATATTCAATTCTTCAACCTGTTAGATAGTAAAAAGATTAGTGAGGGGATTAGTATTTCACATGGCATCATGATTCATTTGTGTTGTCCTCAGGGATGTGTGCTCCAGGTCCACTTCTCAATGGCCACACCCATTTCCCAGCCCACTGGAGGCATGAGGGTATTCTCTTCAGTAAGGCACAGTGTACTCTGCAGATGCACATGTCTGGTTACAAACCTGAGCCTGCATAATACTGACATGTATGACAGGAGGCTCTAGGGATGATCGTTGGCCATTACTCGTTTGTTCTTCTTTCATTCCCCAAATATCTATGGAAGAATACTTCTTATCTTCAGGCTGTCATGCTGGTATGGTAATCACTGCTGTTTAAAAGCATGCAAATACCCAAGCCTGCGCTAGAAGGAGGGACTCTTCACAAGGCGACCAAGAATCATTCCGGAGAATGTGACAGTTAAAACTCAAATACAGAAGGAAGAAGTAACTATCCAGGGCCTTGGGCTGTGGCTGGAGGTTCATTAGGTAGAGTAGCTTGTAGGAAATCTCCTTTATGAGAGATTAAATCGAACTTTACAGAATCGAAAGTGTACATGCGAGGATTGGTCAGCACTCACAAACAGTATCTGAGTTTATGGACTCAGTCTGGACAGTGGCTCTTTTCCTAGGCTAGTGTATGTCAGTGTGATGGGAAATGAGCCAAGGTGGTCAACTGTCCTATGTAGAGAAGGACTATTCCACATATTAATATCCTTGCTTTACTATCTTTCTAATATTGACAAGATATATTACACCTTTCTGTCTAAATGATTGGTAGATTTTTTTTTGCTGTTTATCCCCAGTGCTCAATTCCTAAAGCAATTCTGTACTTTTCTTCATTTCTTCTATGATTTTTAAAAATTTATTATTTATTTGTAAGAAGAGGGGGGGGGGAATGAATGGGCACACCAGCGCCTCTTGACACTGCAAACAAACTCCAGATGCATGTGCCACTTTGTGCATCTGGTTTTATGTGGAAGCTGAGGAATTGAACCCAGGTCATTGGGTTTTGCAAGCAAGTGCCTTTAACCAGTGAGCCATCTCCAGCCCTCGGCTATGATTTTTCACCTTTCTTTTTTTCTTTTTAAACATTTTATTTATTCATTTTTCAAGCAGAGAGATACAGAGAGAGAAATAGAGATAGGGATAGATATAGAGAGCACCAGGGCCACCACCTTGTGGGACTGGCTTATGTGGGTAATGGGGAATTGAACCAGGGCCTTAGGCACTGGAGGCAAGTGCCTTAACCTCTGAGCCATCTCTCCAGCCCATGATTTAGTTTTTCATCAGGCTATGCTCTTCCAACTACATAAAATCATTTTGAGAACTTGAAACCTTTGATGAGATAAAACTGTTGTAAAGGGATGGATTATTTTCATCAAATTTATCAGCCTTTTGTTGATAGTCTGGATGTTATTTTTCTTTGGACCATCTTTACTTGCCTCCATAGAATTAAAAAGCTCCTCTGAGGAGCTTCTAAGTAGCTTTTAGGATGTTCCTTTGTAGTCTTTGAAAAAATATAAGCCACACGTGATGATATTTGGGAGGCAGAGACAGGAGGGTCCCTGAGAGTTCAAGGCTAGCTTGGCATAGTGATATCCAGGCTATCCTGGGCTACAGAGCACCATCCCAGGTCCAGAAAAGATGTTCACACGAGAAACATCATAAACAATTCGGAACATTCTTTTGTCTCAGTTCTAAAACCTTCCAAAAAACAAAAAGGTTCTGTCTCTAGCTAAATTAGTTTTAGGAAAGGAAGTCTGACTTCCATTGTAATGATTTTTCTTTTGTCCATTGGGATACATACACTCACAAGCATCAAAATGTCATTCTATGGTAAAACCTAAGTTTCCATATCCCAGAATTATCTTGTTTTATTATCACTTATTACTGTATCTCCACCATGTGTGTTAACAGAGTTTGCCAAATCCCTTATGACTCTACAACCTTCCCTTACCTGCTTTTAGGTGAGTTCTGTGGTGTTAAAAATAAGACTGTATATTCCTTTCCTGCCAAGAAACAAGGATCATTTTTATTAATGTTGCTTTTTGGATGACAATGTCAGTCATCTTTCTGAAAATTCATTTTGGAAACAAGGTTTGTTCTTCAAGAGCCCTTGGTAAGAAGCTTCAAACGTGGCAGGATAAAGGTAATCAGAGCCCAGTTGATACACGGCAGCATTTACACAATGAAACTTAATTTAACTTTCCTCCAAACTCTTCTTTCAGTCTTGCTTTTATGCATAAAAATAGGCTGTATTGCTTTCCTTGCCCTATTTTCAAATTTTCATCATCTCGGAAGGATTCTGTGCTTTAGATCAAAGCTCCAGTCTCATTACCAGGGCCTCCCTCACGCCAAAAAGTGAGCAAAACGCATGCTCTGAGTTGGCCTTCATCATCGAGATGATACAGAATGATACACTAACCTGGAGGAATTGTGGATTGTGTTAGCTTAGGCATGATTACAGAAGCAGAAGGAATAGAGCTCCAAATATCCCTGCAGTGCTTTGGAGACAGGCCGAGGGAAACTACCCACAAGACTAGTCATGGTCTCAGGTCTCCTTTTCTTTATCTGTCCTCAAAGATGTGGGTGCTTGTGTCCCAGCCCAGGCGGTGTGGGTGGCTGTGGGCTGCTGTCCATGCCCTGCAGTGCAAGCCCCATGGGAGCTGAGGGAGGAAAACCCTGCCACTCTTGGGCACTCTTGGGTTACTCCAGGAAAGTGCAGGGCTTTTGGAACATGCCTGGAGTAGGGCCAGCATATTCCTTTCCATTTGCTAGACTCCTGACAAAGGCTTCTTACAAGGCATTGAAGTGATAGAGAATACATTCAGAATCTGAAGACTTTGGATTTTGGGTTTGTAGATGTTTTGTTGTTGTTTATTTGCTTTTTTAAACAGGATTTCGTTGTGTTGCCCAGGCTGGCATCTACTCCTGAGCCCAAGAGATCTTTGGTCTCATGGAATAGCTGGGATTATAGGCATGGGCCACTCTGCTTGCCTTGACTCCATTCATTGTGTTTTGTGGTGAATTTTGGTGACACAGATAGTTCAGAAGCAATCTGTGGGTGTTATGGGTCAGTGACTGTTCATATATCTTCAGCGTAGTTGATGCTACAAGATATTCTGGTGTG
Source organism: Zapus hudsonius (assembly GCA_004024765.1). Lineage (NCBI taxonomy): Eukaryota > Metazoa > Chordata > Mammalia > Rodentia > Dipodidae > Zapus > Zapus hudsonius. The sequence continues at coordinate 20,061 of PVHP010013937.1, read as the reverse complement.
GACATTGACTCCCTTGTGGGTCTCAGTTTTCTCTACCTTTGACTTTGATTCTTATGTGACTGTCTTTCCCCATTGTTACCTATTTCCAACACCTTAGTCAGGCCTTCCCTGGGCAGACACACTATGTGCCAAGTTTATATCTCCTCACAGCCTTCCTCAGTGCCTGGTACATATGAAGATATGTGAAGAATTCAGGGGCAAGAAAGGACGGAGGAAGCATGAGTGAAATAATCTTCTCATTTATGGATGTCACAGTTCACCTAACCTTGGCAGTGAGGATCATGAACTGTTGAAGCATTAAAGGTGCTTCAGGGAAGTTGATGATTTAGTGGCAGAGCTGGGACCATTCTTGTCAGAGTCAGGCACACGCTGCTGGGATGAATCTCCAAACCAGGCACAATTTGGGGGAGGAAAGTATTTATTGAAGTAACAGATGCAGGGGAAGTGAAGGAAAAAAGGCTGGCCCCCTTTCACAGATCCAAGCAGACAGAGACAGCACCTCCAGAAGCAAGCAAGAAAGCACACTGTAACACTGTGATTCACAAAATGCAGAATTGCCAGACCGGCTTTTCTGTAATTCACAAAATGCAGAACTGCCAGACTGGGATCCGGCTTTTCCTTTGTATATCTATCCCTAGTATTTTGCATCCAATTTAGAAATGGCCAGTCCCCAGGAGGCTAGGCGAAAGTGACATTTCCTCCAGCCAGAAGCCTGGAGACAACAGTTTAATAAATTCTATTGGGGGACATTTACTCAAAACTACCACAATTCTCCTATGGAATGTGGCTCCCACTTCAGTACCCTCTCAGTGATGTCTTCTGAGGGTATACCTGTTCCCTTGGTAGTCACATTCATATTCCAGCTCACCTGGCAATAAAACTTCTCAGAGTCCAAAGGCTCTGAATTGAGTGTAATACAAACATGCAGGAATGATGACGCAGGTTGAGTGTGTCTTTGCCAAAATGCTTGAGACCAGCCATGTTACAAATTTCAGATTTTTGTCAGATGCAGAGATAATTTGCATAGGCTCCCAGTGGAGCTTCTATAATAATAAAATGTGAAATCCAAGATGTTTCATAAATGCAAAACTTTTTGAAAGCTTTTCAGACTAAGGAAGCTCTGGACTTTTATTTGGTGTTGTTTTCATGGTACCATGCTTTCATTCTTAAACAAACCACTAGGATTACGAAAACATATGTTTGTCAAGTAACAAACCTTGAATGGTGATTGTTATACTTGTATGTTATAGAGTCACATGATTGAATTATGATAAAACAGAAATGCAAAGGAAAATATCTTTGTGTTCAAAGCACCAGACATCACTCTTAAAGATGTTCCAGCTAGGACTAATTTACTCAAAATGTGAGGCCTGTTGTGAAGATTAATGACAAGTGGCCTTTTAACAGAGCTTCCCAGCCTGAGTCTAATGTGCTGGTGGCTTTTTTTTTTATTATCCTAAATCTCCTTTACTAAAGACTTTTTTTTACCCTGCCCTTTGTTCACAATATGAAACTATAATTGAGTTCATATTTTTCACCCAACCTTTCAGCTGTAATTAATATTTTATTATAGCAGATTTTATCACTAACTAGCAGAGCAATCAGGGTATTGAACTGTGAGCTCGCACACACCTGCACACACACAGCACTAGTAATCACTTACTCATGCCAGAAATGCTCCTTGTAATGAATGATGACAGAGATCATAAAATATTCTATAGAAATTTATGGCCAGTCTTAATACCCAGTAGGACAAAGAGAAATGAAGAATGCTGGCTAGAATATTCAACCCCTTAGGTCTGCTTATGTTGTGCAAAACCCATTGTCTGTGTAAACTAGTTACCAGTTATCATTCATAACTTAATGGTCACGATGATGTCCAGTCAAGCTGCCATCCACCTCAGTGTTGTTTGCAAGTCTCTAAGGAATCCTAGCCATGAAGAAGACCATGTGTGTATTTCTGACCCGAATTCCTCATTTTAAACTGCTGGCATGCTTTTTTAAACTTATATCTTACTAAGTTGTTTAGACTATTTAAGGGTCATTTCAGTAAAGTTCAGATTCTGGAAAAAGTTATTCTAAACCAAGAACAGCAAGAACATTATTGGTTTTTAATAGCCTGTCTGACAATAAACCGTAATTACATATTTATTTTTATGTTGTTAATTACTTAGGTAGCCCCCCCTAATATTTCATGCCAATAAGAAATAGAATAAACAAGTAAGAAAAATAGACTTCACAGTGGAATGTTTAATCTTGAAATGAATAAGAGAAAAAAATTTAAGTCAATTCCAAATCTTTTGCAGGCTTCCTGTGAATGGCCTCGAAGTTAGCAAAGAAGCTAAAAACATTCCATCACATTTGAACTTTGAAGTTTAAGAAAGTACATGAAAGATGTTCAGATGTTCTTTTCGAGGTTATACTTCATGAGCTATTCTATATAAATGCAGATTTCTTATTCTCCCTGTAAAGGCCTCAGAATTTTCTTGTGAACGCCTAGCATAAATTAAATTTTAAATTAAATTTCATTCCATTGGAAACTTCTGAAACAAGTGATGGCATATCCTAAGCAGATTCACCTTCACTGCACATTATGCTTTGTCACTACAAATGCTGTCGGAAGATTTTATGTTGCTTTAAGTTCTAGGATAGCTGTAGACCCAGAGAGCTAGGAATGGTGAGACTTTAATAAACAAAAGGAAACTGAGTAATACATTAAAAGGATAATGCAATTTTAATTCCGCTCACTAAGTGGAGAAACTTCTGATCAGCTTTCTATCCTTGAGAATCTGCTTCTTTAATCTTTTGAGAAGAGCCATTCAAACAAGCTTTTTCAAAGCAAGTTTCAGGATGATGATTGTGGATGGAAAGCTGTGATGAAATTCATTCGTGAAGTGATGTTATTTATACAGATGGAAAACATACCGTCTCTGCCGTTCAGTCAAGGTACCATTGACCTGGGTGCTAATAACATGTTAATTTCCATCAGGGAGACCTCAATGTGTGGCAGTTGGGCAGCGGAGAGGATTTAGCTATTTTTCATTAGCTCTTAGACTTTGATAAAGGGGAATAGAAAAGAGCTGCTTGACCTTTGAGTGCTTAAATTATTAAAGAGCAAATAGATTTGAGGCCTGGATGCTTGCAAATCTAATTTGTCTTGTGGAGCAAGGATGAAAAGGCATTTGGGGTTTGAAATTGCTCCAGTCAACTTGGTTCTTTCTTTAATATATCTGAAGATGAGTAGATGGTAACCCTTTAAAAAGTAATGTATCTGGAGTAGAGTATATTATATGACTAATACCAGCGACTCAAAAGGAGGCCCATTAAATGATCATTTAATTATGCAATTTTCATCTAACTCTCATTAAGTTGCTGCTTGGAAAAAAATTAATTTTTATCCATATTCGTGCAGATTATATTTAAATCAAAAACAAAATTTAATTTCATTAGGGAATGTCTCATTACAGAACAATAGCAGGATTATTTAGGCTAAAATCAGGTACTATCTGGCACATAGTGGGCACACAGAAATGTTTTTTGACATGGTAAGAAAAAAGATCCATCTTGTTGCATCTCAGTCTTTTCATCTAATCTAGATGGAGTTTGTGAAAGCTGTTGGCAATTTAGTTTTTCTCAGCAGGAGAAATTTCTTTAACAAAACTGTATGAAGAGTTCCTCATTATAGACTATGCACGTATTTTAATTGTTTCAAGTCTGTCAGTTCAAGGTTTCTCCCATTCTCCTAAACTTAATACAAAAACCTGAAGACAGTGTAAGGGAGTGGGCAGGTGCGAGAGGGCTGCTGAGTGTTGAATACTTGGTCCTTGAAGACATTGTCAAAGTGCTCATTCACCTCTTGTCTTAAAGTATGATTCAAAGGGCCTTGGCTTTGCTCTTAGTTTACTCTTAGAGGTCACTCTAGCTCCAATGCCTTCCCTTACAAAATTCTAATTCATTTTCTTTCTTTTCTTAATGCATTTCTTTCCACTGATTGAACAGGGTCAAGGGCAAAGACATAAGAGACCAAGGTAGATCTTAGTGAATATGAATCGCAGTTCATTGTGTTCTGTGAGTTTCAATAATTCATATTCAGTCATGCAGATGTAACTTAAGAGAATAACTTATTATCTTTGTTATAAGCCTACAGCTAATATGATTTCATTTATCAGGTAAGCTAAATAAACTTATCTTGAGTTACATGTGAGAAAAACAGCTTAGTGCCTTCCTTTAAATACAGTGGAAATTGTCATCCAAAGTTGTTTAAATTGTGGTGAGTTTTGTTCTCTTAATAAATTGGAGGCTGGAGAGATGGATCAGTGATTAAGTTGGTCACCTGCAAAACCTAATGATTCAAGTTTGCTTCCCCAGTGTCCAGGTAAAACCAGATGCACAAAGTGGCGCATGCATCTGGAGTTCATTTGCAGTGGCTAGAGGCGCTGGCCCACCCATTCCCTCTATCACTCTCTGTGTTTGCAAATAAATAAATAAATAAAAATATATTTTTAAAAACTAAAATTAAAAAATCAGTTGCAGTACACTGGATGAGAGACCACTGGGAAAAAGTGACAAGGTTCACCCACAGTGGACCACACACATGTCAGGTGTGCAGATGTCTTGTGGTCCCACGACCATGAAGGCAGACAGAATATCACTGATAACTCTCCTTTTGTTCCTAGTGTGTATCAAATAGTCGTTGAGGAAGAGCGTCCTAGGAGAACAAAGAAGACCACAGAAATCTTAAAGTGCTACCCAGTTCCGATTCACTTTCAGAACGCTTCCATACTGAACTCCCAGTATTATTTTGCTGCTGAGTTTCCCGCAGACAGCCTCCAAGCTGCTCAGCCTTTTACCATCGGTGATAATAAAACATACAGCGGATACTGGAACGCTCCCCTCCTCCCTCACAAAAGCTACAGAATTTATTTCCAAGCTGCTAGTCGAGCCAACGGGGTAAGTTTTGTAGATAACCGAGTATTTAGGCCCTTTGCCATTATTCATACAAACATAGATTAAGTAAGATTAGCAAAAAATGAAGTCATGTCTTTGTGTGTCTTCATATCTAAACATTTAAAAAAATCTTTTTAGAAGTTATTTTCATCTAGAGACATTTATTGTTAAGAAATAAGGATGCATATTGTTTGTTGTTTGGGAAAACATATGTCAACATGGCAGTTTGTATTTCCTGATTTTTGTTATTACCAAAAGTTGGCTGGTCATTCTGCTTAGTTTACTCTTTTCAGGAAAACAGCAAAGCTGCGACACATACATTCAGCTCATTTTAAATGTTGTGAGATCCACAGCATCTGTCTCGGCAGTATGTTCTGTCCCATTTCCTTAGCTGCAAAGACTTTACGCTTCCTGTGGCTGTGTCTAAACTAGGTATCTTTCATAAAAGTATAAAAAGCTTTAGAAAGATGAGATGGAACGAAACAAAAACTACTGTTGAGACATTGGTGAAAACTGTCCCCTTTTCCTTTTCAGATCAAGCCAGAACTCTTGTAAGAGGTTGTCTCCTCACATAGAAGGAAATTTCTTTTTTTCCACATCCTGCCTGGGTTCCCTTCTTCTCAGCTCAGGACTTGGTACTTCATCCAGTCTATCTGACCTGTGTCCAGGCAAGGCAGGGAAATATGAGATGCAGAATTCGACTTACCTGCTGATTATACAGAGACAGAGGACTGGAGCAGGAGTCAGGGACCACCAGACAGGAATGTTCCTGTCTAACCCCTCACTCAACATGTGGCCTAGAAATCCCCACACCTCCACCCTAGCAGCTGAAAATAGATCTGAGTGAACTTCACTAAGTAACTGTTGTATGGTAAAAGCCACACGTGGAACTCAGCAGATTCTTTCTAGCAGAGCTACTGACTAGAATTCTATTATCATTTTTTTCTCTTTTTTTATTGTCCATAATGAGTTACAACATTTAGTGGGCAAACAATGAGTTGTTATCCCCAAGTCCCCGCTGCCCTCCCCTCCCCACTCCGCTGGATAACCTCCTCCATGGGTCGTCGGGATCAGTCCTTGTGACAGGGGACCATGGATAGCCTAGTATTCAGCCAGGACCTCCTGACCATGCCTCTGGATAATCTATTATCATTTTTTAAACAATAGAAATATTAATCTTCTTTCCCTTTATTTGATACAGGAAACCAAAATTGACTGTGTTCGAGTGGCCACAAAAGGTATGTTGAAACTGCAGGATGGCCTCCTGGTTTACATTTCCGTAATTTACTTTGCACTTACTGTGTTTCGAAATGTCTGGAAATGATTGTGTGTGAATTCGATGATGATAGTCAGATATATGACAGATAGATAGATAGATAGATAGATAGATAGATAGATAGATAGATAGACTGATTGATTGATAGATGGATAGATGATGGATGGATGAATGGTTGTAGATGCTTATATGTAAGCATTAGGATCTTATGGTAGTTAACCTTGACTCTTTTCATGTAGATCATTTTTAAAAGATGATATCATCACACGCTGTGTTCCAAGCAGTTTGATAGTTGATTATCTTTTTAAAATTATTTTACATAATACTCATTTTATATAATGTCAGTATGTTTTTAACCATAGCATAGCATACCTGGTAGAACTGCATTTCTTGAAACTTCATATCTAAAGGACTAAAATATTATCTCCCCCTTGTTTTGAATTAGGTTTATTACTATGCCTCCCAAGCCAGACCTAAAGCCTTGGTCTCAAGCAGTCCTCCCGCCTCAGCCTCCCAAGTAGCTAGAACTACAAGTGTGCATCACTGCTCCTGCCACACCTGCCATTGTTCAGCTATGACCTACTTATAATGGCACTATAAAGTCAAGTCTGTTTTTTTTTATGAGGTTGCTCATCTCTGAACCCATTAGGCAGCTAATTTTACTGTGGAGCTGCTGCTTCCCAGTCCTCATTAAAATTCTGACCATTGTGGCCAACTGAGCAGACAGTAGATAGGGACTCCACACCTTGCCTCTTGAGGAAGGGCAGATGAGTGTCTGCACTTGTGCAATGATGTCTCATTGAGCTTACAGTGTGATCTTAACTGTCACAGAAAGAAGAGTATGAGAAAATATTCAAATGCTATATTAAAATAGGCATGAAAATTAATATTTGTAGCTAAACATGCTCTTTCAGACCAACAGAGTCACCAGGAACATGATGAAGACTTCATATGGTTAATTAGAAATGAAAAAAGGGTGTCATTTGGGTCTATGACATGAGATTTTACCAGGTGACAGAGAATGAGTTCTCTCATTATTTAGCTTTCATGAGACAGCTTGGATATCCCAAAGGTATATATGTATATTTTCAAAATCCTTATTTCATTTTCACCTCTTCAGCGACTATGACCTTTCAAATCTAGTGTTAGTAGTGTTAGACAAACTTGGTGGGAGGGATAATTCATTAGTATTTTGTTTGTCCTCAGTAGCTCACAGTTTCATTCTGAAGAATCTATGTAGATTTTTTTTTTGCAAGGGAAGGGAACAAAACACATTTGGAATTTAACATATGAAGTAAAAATCGATAAAAGAGACAAAGCTGATTCTAAAATTAAAGTTGGAGATTAAAATCCCATTTCTCAACAATTAGTAGAATAGTAAAGCAAAATTTATTAGAAAATATTTAGGACCTAAATAAGAATTATCAATAAATGTGAAATAATTGACATTTTAAAAATATTATTCAGATATCCATATGTTTACCAAAAAGGGCCATATGTTGAAACAAATATAATTTCTAATAACTAAGAAAGATGAAATTATAGAGGTCATATTCTTTCACAATGGCATTTAACTATAAATCAGTAATAATTAGTTATCTAAAAATCCAAGTAGTCTGGAAATTAAACATTTCTAAATAATTTATAGATTACATAGGTCAAATTAAGCCAGGTGTGGTGATGCATGCCTTTAGTCCCAGCACTTGGGAGGCAGAGGTAGGAGGATGGCCGTGAGTTCAAGGCCACCCTGAGAATTCTAGGTCAGCCTGAGCTAGAGCAAGACCCTACCTTGAAAACATATATATATATATATATATATATATATATATATATATATATATATATATATGTATATATATATATACACATATATATACACACACATATGTGTGTGTAATAAATAATATTTTAAATGAAGAAAAGAAAGTTTGCCATAACAAAATTTGTAGAGAATATCTTGATGTTATAGGAAAATTTATAACTTTAAATGCTTGTATTAATTTTTATTTGCTTTTTACATTTTCATGCATATATTGGATTTTGATCATATGAAACCCCTACTCCCCTCCCCTCTCCCGCTCACTCCCACTATGCTCCTCCCTGTCATCACTGGTCAGCGGCTACACAGTGGAAGGGAATGATTCCCCCTCTCGCAGCAACCACTAACTGCCATGAACTCCCGAGGGAGTGAATGGCCTCCTGTGCCCTTTCCCGAGCCATAACAGAGGGTCCACTGGCCCATGTGTAGATAATGACAAGTAAACAAGGCAGTTTTGTAAATCTGAAAAATACTTGATACTTTATATCAAGTTATACCTGATTTGCTTCTCTTTTTTTTTTTCTCTTTTTTGAGGTAGGGTCTTGCTCTCCAACTGGCTTCTATTTATTGGAATAAATTAGTAGTGAAAGAAATTATAGCTGTCAGTAATTTCATAAACTTCCATATGCCATCAGCTATTAATTAGTATAGGATTACAAAAATCTTGAATCAGGCATCTACCGAGGCTCTTAGATCTCCAATGCAGGGTCCCTCACGAGGAGGATTTTGAATTATTTCACTATTTCATTGACCCTATCTTCCTCCAGGCCTGATTTATACTGTCTTACATTCAACATTACAGCTGAAAGTTATAATATCCCTTGTATGCATGTATCCTCTGTTTCCTTACCAGGCTATGAAAAAGGAGACAGGTACCATTCCTCTTATCTCTAAGATGAAGAAGATGAGTGGGTTGGAGATAAATTGATCAGGGTCACTCATCAAATAATCTGTGGATAAAGGGTTGATGTCAAGCATTTGGACACCTGCCAAGACTTTCTTCCACTGTGGCCCCTAACTTTTCACCCAGCAGAGACTCCATCCAGCTAGGCGATTGTCAAGTCTCAACATCTGACCTTCCCTTTATTAGAATTGAGTTACTGCCCAGTTTATTGTGAAAGCAATGAAATCTGTCACCATATGTTCATTTACATAGTGAGACAATGATATAAAGAACATACCAGTAAATATGGAAACCCGACAAGTTCTCTGCTTTCACAATAGATTGAATTAGATGGGGATTTGGACCATTCTCTCCCATCAGCTCAACTTCATCAATATTGTCATTTGTTTTTCAATTCACCAAAGATGATTAGGCAATCAAATGACCTGATTGACTAAATAGTCCCCACTCATATTTTCTGAGTCATTTGCAAACATTTACACAGCAATAAACTCTGTCCAAATAATCTCTTTCGGGAACAGAAGAAAACACATTTTAATATTCGCTGTCTAACATTGTCATTTTCATCTCATAAACCTTCATACAGTACGAAATCCTTGGGAGAAAATCTCCCTCCGGGCAAATGGCACTGTTTTACGCAATTTTATTGGGTCCTACATGGACAGATGCTGAAATTCCTCCTTACAGCACAATGTAATCTTTCATCACTTTTATAATGAGAACATTTTCTCTTCTTTATGCTAAAAAAAATCCATTTTGCAGCTCAGGAAGTCATTCCAGCTAAACTGTTTAGTCAAAACAGAGAAATGGGCAGATTCACTAACTGTGTTAGTGTCTTGTAATACAGACATTTAGAGTTCATGCATCCCGAGTGTGTCTTTCCTCATACTGCTGGTAGGGGCCAGTTTGAGCTTGAGCACTTAGAGGATCAGCTGCTTTCCTAAGCAGCCTTGTGAGCATCCAGAGGTCCCTGCGATTCCCTGAAGTCATGGTTGGCAAGCATCTCTGTAAAGAAGGAACTGAGACGGATTTGTTGTCACAAGAGATAGTTTGCCATTTTAAGGAAACATATGTCTCTTAAAACTAGATTACATACCGCTGACAAATTTAATATTGCAGTTATTTTAATTATAATCCAAAGCTGTATTGTAGCAGATATTATCAACTTGAAACTCTCATAAAAATTAGACACAAGGAAAACAAAATTCAAGTGTGTTATTATGAATCTTCACATATGGAGGTTCACCTGTATATTTCTGTAACCTCCTTTAATTTGTGACTCTAGAGAGCTATAGACCCCTAGATTTCTATGACCATGTTTAATTGTTGATAATATGCAAATATCACAGAATGTGTCTTCCTGAATTAAAATGTTCCATATAATAAAGAATGTGTGATGTTTAGATGTAACCCTACTAATTCAACCAAGTACCATAGATAAAAGTGTTTAACTATTCTAAGCTCTGCAAGTTTTTAATTTAGATTTATAACACATTCACATTTGGTCCAGCATTATATAAGTAATTAGTGTATATGTTGTGGGGTTGTTTTTTTTAACTTTTCTGGTTCCCTTGTAGTAACTGTTAGGATAGGAACCCTTTTAATGTGAGTTTTGGAAGGCTCTTTGGATGACCTGTTCTAAACTGACAAGGTCTATTTAAAAATCAGTCTGTCTTATTAGCAAATTAGCTCTGGTGTATTAAATGAGGCATATGCATTCTAATTGGTACAACATTGAGTTTAAACTGTATAGATTAATCTTCCATAAGATAATATTTTCCATAATAGGATGCCATGCATGTGTCTCTTTGACAATATAGCAATTGGAACTTTCTTGCTTTCTCTTTATTTTAAAAATTATTTGAAGTCAGCTATATATTAGGCATAGAATGATCTATAAATTTCAAAATACAGGTACATACATACAGCAACTTTCAAATTTTGAACTCATGAAAGTTTGGAGGTTTCTTTTTATGTTTGTTTTTGGTTTGAGTATCTGGGGAGGGTCATATATGTTATTTTCATCCACTATTTACTATAATTTGGCTAGGAGAAGGAAGCCAAACCAAAATCTACATTGTTAAATATATTAAATATATTAAATCTACATGTTAAATATATTCTTTCCAAAATGTCTCAAGAAGTCAACCTATCACCCCTTAAACATGAAGCAAACATATTATAATTTCCACATTAAAATTTTAAGGTAAATGTTCTACAAATATCAATGCTTCCTTGTTTGTACATTTAGTATTTATTTGACTTGAATCTTTACAGAATGTGACTCGGCTTTGCTGGAAGACCTTGAGGAAATTTTGAAGGATTTCTATTGTTCTGAGACCATTTCTAACTGTATTCATAAATTTGAATGTTTCTTTTTTTTTAATCACTAGGCTCTTGGAGAAGTTTCTCCACACTGTTTTTCTTTTCACTCTTTTGTTCAATGAAAAACCATCCTTCCTAGGGCATAATGTTACAGAATGAAAGTGCACTGATAAAAGAACTGAAAAGAATGTCTGTTGAGATGTAAAACTAATTAAGATTACTTTTAATTACATTCAATACATGAGCAAATATATGGTAGGGCCACTCATACATGCTATTCTGTTATTGTTTAGGCTCTGGATTTGGAAATAGGAGTAGAGATATTTGGCATTCAGCATTTTGTACACAAATGTTTTCTCTTCTGCATCTAAAATAATCATTATAATGTAAATCCAGGATGGAGAAAATCTTAAAAATAAGAAGCCTGTGTAACCGTTCATTTCCCAAATTTATTTGACCTCCAAACACGTTTTTCATGGAATATCAGAGTCATACAGAACACTGTTTGGGAAACACTGATTCAGTATATCCCAGATGATCACCTGACATATAGCCCAAGTAACAATTCAGAATTCTGACCGGCTCTATTCTAAGTTCCTTTTCTAGGCATACCTCTATATCTAACACAAACCCTATGTTTATCACTCTATTTTTCAAAGGACAGGGTTGAGATTTTTGGTTTGGTTTTGCCAAATTTAGTTAAAATCTGTTTTTTTTCCATTATCTTAAGTTACTGTTATTTTAAGGCAGGTGTTTAAAACACACAACTTTACACATCAAGGACCAGGCAATACATAATTTGGATTGGGGATATAGCCCATGGTAGAGCATATGGTACACTCTAAGTTCAATCCCCAGAACTGCAGATTAATAAACAACTCTATTAATTTATTAATGTATTTGAAATAAATTTTTTAGACTTTGTGTAATATGGCTTCTACCAGAGTTCTCTTAGTTGGACTTAAGAGCAAGAATATCCATAAGGGACACCTAAAAAATTGAGTTTAGCTGGGGCTTGGAAGACTGTTGATTGGTTAAACACACCTGTTTGCAAAGTCTGCCAGCCGAGGTTTAATTCCCAAGCCACCCATATAATTTGGGCACAGTTCATACATCTTGCATTTGTTTGCAGTGGCAAAACGACACACACACACACACACACACACACACACACACACACACACACACACACACATAAATAGATAAAATTACAAAAAAATAGTAAAAAAATAATAATAGTAATAATTGAATTTGGCCATGTTCTGATAAAATTTTATTTGTAAAAACAAATAATGGGCCTACTAGCCCATATTAAAATATATAACATAATCAAGTGTTATGCTGAACTAAAATAACAATAACAAACACTCTAGGAAGAAGGGCCATCATATAGAGATGCTTTCTGATGTTTATTTAGTATATTTGACATGGTAGGTTTTAATGTAACATTGTAGTTTGAATTATTCTTCTTTTTAATTTATGAATGCCTGACCGACCATAACTGCTTTCAAGTAATTTTCGGTTCAGAGAGTTAAATAAGTGCTCCCTTTTTCTGTAAGATAATATCATTTTTTCAAATATAGAGTGGGTTAGATGTTCCTGTAAATGATGCAGAAGAGAAGAGTGCCAGGAATCCAGAGCCGAACCAAAACACTATGTATATAGAACCTGGCATGCATGGGGTCAAGTCTGCCATAGGTTCAGAAATGACGTTTTACCATGTATAACTTATATCAGCACGAAGATTTGTAGAATGTATCCTATCTGGCAAATTATTTGGGGGATGCATTGGGAACTCTGTCCAGAGTTTGTTCAATCTCCCTTAGCAAACCCAGAATATAGTCATTAGTAATGTGCGAACAACTGGTATACCATTTTTCACCTAGGTTGCTGCTGTGGTCTAGGTCTAAGGAGCAACAGTGTTGGAATAGTGCAGGGGGATATCTCACAATATTATGCAGTAGCAGTTTTGGGTTTAATTGTCTGCAGATGGTAGATGATCTATTTTCCTTACTCGCTGCCACATTTCTAATAGCACCCAGGCTGTTCTGTGTAAATTAGTAATCTTTCATGTAAGCCTACTCTTAATTTTCCAATATTTTTTCTTTGCATCATTTTCCAGCTGTGCCATGTTAGAAGTGACATTTTAATTTTCTTCTCCCCCCCCACTATCTGTGTGTCATAAATGTTAACCACTTAGACACAACTACCGAGCTGTATAGGCAAACCAAGAGGTCTGCCTGGCCTGCTTCCACAATAGGAATCATTTCTTTGGTCATATGTTAACCATGACAGTGATAGCGAGGGAAATTGCTCCTTTCAATTCTGTCTTTGAGATACATTTTTTTTAAATTCTCTTCATGTGAAAGAATATGGTTCCTACATAGATATTTAGTTACCAGAGAAATTACATCTACATGTTTTTAGTGTTTTATCAAAAGGGAATATTCTGCACAAAGCTGGTTTTTGCAAGACAGAAAACACTGTGACTTCAACAACATGATTTGAGCAGCCCAATGGAATTTAAAAGCTTAAAGTTTGAATCATCAAAATTAGCCATGAATCTTTTCTACACTGTGCTCCCTTGGGATTGTAAACACCATCAGCCTCCAGCTTCATGCAGGACTAACACGTTTGGATTTGTTTTCCTTTTTCTATTCTTCGGTTTGTCTATCCAAGATCTCAGCCAAAGCTGACAGCTATGTCAGAGTTAGAAATCCTACTGTCTGCCTACAGCTAAGAGGAAAGAATTTAGAAGACTCAAAACCTTGCTATGTTTTCTTTTTCCTTGCTCTTTATTTTTTTTTCCTTTTCTTTTGTGTGTTGCGGGAACAAAGTTGAGAAGATTTGATGTGCTGATGGAGATTCTTCTTGCTAGCCTAGCTTCAGTCTGGCTTTTTTTTCCCTCATGCATGCTGACCTGGAAATCCTCCTCTTTGCCTTAGCTGCGATAATCGTGACTCAGCTTACAACACCTTACATTCGCATCGCCCCTGCTGCAGGCGACGGCCAACTAACAGGTCAGATGTTCAAGTAAAGATGAGTCATCTTGCCCATTTCCTGCTCATTTTTCTCAGCTTTGTTTCCCCTCTACATTTCTCCTTCGCTTAAGGCCTGTTCACAAATGTGTCAGAACCCTCAGTACAGATCTGTGCTCGAGTTCAGTGACATGCCTGGCCTCTTCTGTGTGCGCATTTCTATCCATGCATTAAATACCACTGCACTGCATGCTTTCATTGTATGTTTGGTCTGTCGGTATGTTCCTTTCTTGCCTAATGTTATATAGAAATGAAATTTACTGGACTTGCACTGACATCAATGGATAGGATTTCAACAAAAATGCTGAAAATGTATTCCCTTTTTTTTAAATGATTCTAAACAGGCGTTGAGATTGGAGAGAGAAGCTTGGTTTTGTTTTTTGTTTATTTTTTTATCTTTCAGGGTCTAGTTTGCATATGTATTAGCAATATGCAATCTTATCTCACAGTCTAATGAAACAAAGCCACCCAAAGCTGTTTAGGGTGTTACTTTTTGAACAGCTCTTTGTAAATATACCACTGTGGCTGAACTGAGTGCCTTCCACATAGATCCAGCTTGCAAAGCAAAGCACTTAGAGGGAATAGTGGCATGTCTGAAAGTCAAGTTCATTCAGTCATCAAGGAAAGTTGGATGGTTTAGGGTTAAGGTGCTGAAGTGGGTGCCTATTTATACCGAGAGAAATTAGCGAGTTCATACTACCTCTGAAGATGTATGGATAGCTCTCCATGTTCATGTAGAAGAGTCCAATAAACACAAGGTGAGTGATGGGTGAATTCTAGAATACATTGCCCTGCAACAAAAGCACATCATTGTCAGGATTTCTAACCAAGTTCTGGCTTCAGAATGTCCCCTGGGCTGATAGACTTAGGCCTTGTAGTATAAGCATACTTAAAGCCAAGTACAAAATGTATAACTGCTCCACATAGAGTTTCCACTTATGGAAGATGTCTTAACAGTTAAGAAAATGATCACATTTAACTCATGATAAGAAATCATTAATGCATTTTTTCTATGAAATTATTATTTTGGAAGATAAAACTAAGATCCACAAAGATTATAGACTGATTAGGAAATATAGAATCATTCTATGTCCTTTTATACCAGAAGTCTGGACATATTTTCAGCCCTCTACTTCAGACTCCAAGAGCTATAGACTCGCTGACAGTTCTGCTTTGCTTGCATTCACATTTCTTTAAGCCTATTTATTTCTCTGATTTAAGTTCTGGTTATTACATATGCTTTCCTGTACTGAACTTCTGAAGACATCCTCCCACCAGGAGAGTGTCTGAAGGATGATATCTTTCTTGACGTAACTCCTTCTCTCCACAACCTCTCTATTTAGAGACGGACTAGTGATACTGTACTTAGGTGTCCATCAGGAGGGTTCTCTGGATTATTCTAAGAACTCTCACCCCTTTTACCCATTATATCTGAGCTGGCACTGATCTTGTTAGCAAAACATTACCAATGGCTTATCCCCACCATCATCAAAGGAATCCTTCTGGAAAATGTAGTTAACTATCCTTGTTCTTCAAGCCTTACCAATAATCTGCTATCATCAAATGAAGCATATTTATGAGGCAGAGAGTAAGTGAAACTTCCTCTGTAAAATATGTGTGATTAAGAAGATATCACAGCCAGGCATGTTGGCACACACCTTTCTTTAATCCCAACAATTGGCAGGCTAAGATATAAGATAGGAGGATCTCTGTTCAAGGCTAGCCTGGGCTACTGAGTGAGTTTCAGGTCAGCCTGAGACCCTGCCTCAACAAAATAAAAATCAAGATTTCTCAGGAGTCACCCTTGTTCATAAGGCTTTCAGAGCCAGAATACGCTGTTATTCGGAACTAGTGTGTAGTGTGTAGAGCACATGACTACCATTTTTCTAAGGTTTGCAGGTGGTCTGCCTCATTCATATCAATCTATGAGGAATAAAAAGAGTGAGGCCACAAAAACTAGTTTAAGAAAAGGAATTTCTGTTCTTCCATGTTTGCTGCTGTTTTAATGTTGGTTCATCTTGCCCAGATCCATTCACACCCAGGAACATTCCTTTTGCATTTTCCATTTACAGAAGCCATCAACTTTGATAGCCGACAATGCTGTTTTCTTCCGTAGATTTATTCTCAAATCAGACTAAAAACCCAAGTTATTATACGGCAGTTAACTGTGCACCTTCTGGGTGCAAGCTATGTAGCAACAACACTTATGTAGTCTTCTTATGTGTGGTTTCCCAGGAATCCTGGCACCAGGTATATTTGCACTACCAACATCAGGACCAATATGCATGTATGCTCTTATGAATGAAATAGCAGTATCCTACCTGCCATTTAGCAAGGGAAAGGCAGTGTGGGGGAGAGCTGTTTCAGATCCTTTTCTAGAATGTTGAACAGTTTAATAAAGGGTTTCGGAGTTTGCTCTGAAGTTTTCATCCATCTGTGATCCATTGAGCATTGGAGTTCTTGTCTAACTCATCCACCTTGTCACTTCCAGAAGCCAGCAAGAGATACAGGTAGGAAGGATTCTGAAGGATCTTTAGTTCTTATATTGTCCATTTTGTTGTAACATGCTGCCTCTACAAAGCCTGGCCAGCACTGCTTTACCACTCAGAAGCTCTCGTGAAGGCACTCTGGTTCCTCTTGTACCATTTACCTGTTAGGTGATCTTTGGTGTCAGTGGGACCAGTCTTGTTGATGCATACCAAAGAAAAAAAGCCCTGTAGTCATCTCATTCTACAACACTGGGTGCAATAAAAATACCCCTCAATTAAATTTACTGAGTGAGTGCACCCCAGGTACCTGGAGGATCCAAAGAATGGGCTGAGGTTATAGACGGTGAACATGTGTTGTAAATGGTCTTCTTGTCCTAGGCTTCTTAAGCTTTTGTCATCAGCCCAAAGAAATATACATGCATATATACACCCACAAATTCAACTGGAATGAATGGAAATTCTATCAGCACCTCCAGCTACCTAAGATACACTCAGAGTTTTCTATTATATTCTATATGATATTTTTCATTTTGTACATAGAGTAAAATTCTGGTTACTACCTACTAAATTAATTTTATTTCCCACTGATGTGTTAGAGCACAGAGTTTTATGAAACACTCTGAAAAAGTACTGGGGTTAAGAAATAGTGAAATCTAGAAGAATGTCTACTGGAATAAAAATCTAACCTACCTCCTAGCCTGGAGTACACTCACAAAGGACGCTCTAGCGACTGGAAATGTTTCTAGTCTCTAGAGAGCACCCTTTATTTTGAGATTCATGGTTCATAATACAGAATAGCTTTAGAAAGAAAAGATAAAGCTGAACATGCTAGAAAATTCCCTTTAAGAAGTTAACAATTAATTATATAAATATGTTTAAGCTATTTACATAAACATGTTTCTGTTTATGAGTTAATGGCCAACTCAACTGTGAGATGCATTGAAGGATGATGTCCTTGTAGAAGATTTTATCATCTACTTGTTTAACTCACACATCTAATGTGACAAGGCCTATAGCCTCCAATATTTATAAAAAACATAAATTCTGGGATTCAAGTACAATTTGGATAAATCAGAGCATATAGAATTTCTTGGAAGATAGAAAATTGTGGGAGAGGGAAAGAGAGAGAATGTATATGATGGTTACTGTTCTTAATGCTATGAAAAAGTCCCTACTGAAGTAATTTAAAGAAGAAGAATGGATTTATTTTGGCTCACAGTTTAAGGATCAGTCCGTCATGGTGATGGCAAAAATGTGGTATGATTGGTCTCATCACATCCATAGTCAAGAAGTAGAGAAAGATGCATGCTGATGCTCAGTTCACATTCTCCTTTTTATTCAGCCTGGGATCCCAGCCCAGGGGATGGTTCCACCTGCATTCAGGGTAGGTCTTCCCTCCTCAGTTAAATCTTTCTGGAAACACTCTTATACCTACATACACTGGAGTGATTTCAAGCTCATTTTAAATATAAATCTAGGCATGATGACAGTGAAGGTTAGCATGAGAGAAAGAGGGAATGAGAGGGGGCATTTAGGAGGAGAGAGAGAAAGAAAACTAGCCAGTAGTTATTCTTATGAAATTTCAAGTTTTGAAAAATATGGGGATGGCACATATCTTCTTTGTCAAAGATTCAACATGGCCAGACATTGCTTAGAGCAGTGAATATAGATATTATCTAGTAACTCCTAACAATAGGTAAAACAGATGACTTGTCAGGAGATAATTGGACCTCTCACAGATAAGACAAAGGAACTGGGGAAGAGAAACATTGCCCCCCCCCAAAAAAAATAGAAAAAAGTGATGGTCTGGACGATGTAAGTCCATCTGAGTTTGTGAACTGGGTTTATTGAAATCAAATTCCTCCCCTTCCTAAAAGAGTTCCTTTCCTAAGGAGTTGACTGAAAGAAACGAAATTCTTCTGGCAGCCTTGGCTTTCCTCATACATATATGCTAAAGGGTTTTGATCATACCAGCAATGGGGCTTGAGCTGTTAGGAACTGTGTACATGCTTGTTCAGATCTTTGTAGAAGAGGTGCCACGGAAATCTGGCTAACGTTTGGTGAGGAAGAGTACTTTATCAGTATAGAGGCAAGGCCATCAGTGACATAAACCCTAAGGAATTTCTTTCTGTCTTGAATGTGGCTCTGCAAAAAAAAAAAAAAATAGAGTTGTTTTTTTTTTTTCAAAATGAAGTTCAAGTCATAGAGGCCAGTAAAGTAGATCTCTACTGAGGAAGCAAATTAATAGTATGGCTAGAAAAGCCTCTGTGTTTGGACTTGGCTCAGAACCCTTCCACGTGGGCCCCACCACAGCCCCATAAGGGACAAGGAAGCTCAAAGAAAGCACAGTCACCTGCACAGGTGCCAGAAGGACCATATTAAGGCAGGTGAGGGTCTTCAGTTTGACCACAGGCTTTGGGGTTGGAGCCCTCAGATCCTTCTACCTCAGCCTATGTCACCTAGAGTCTTCTCCTGAGTCCTTCAGGCTTCACTTGATTGTCATTCTTCCCTGACATCTTGGGAAGCCCTTTCTGTTGGCTCAGTTCTCACTGCTACCCCCTGACGTTGTTCCTTGCTGTCTCATCCACTTGCTGCATTTCATGTTTGTTCCCAGCTCCAAGGAACTCCCATCTTGCTTTACTCTGTCTCCATCCTTTCAACTGTGGCTGGAGAAATAACAAATAGATGTGTACTGTACCATCCGTTCACCCCTGCACCCCACCCACCTCAGAGGCGTTCTGATGATTACTAGAAGTTTCCTCTACTGTCAGGGTAGAGTCTACCCCTATCCCATAAGGCTCTGCCCTCAGCCCCAAAGAATATGAGCAAATGCCCAGAGGTGGCTTGGTTTGTTCCCACTCATTTTTTTTCTCTGCACATTCTCCCTGGATTCCTGGGCACATTAATCCCTCCTATTTCCCCTTGGGGTTGGAAGCCATTGGGTCACAAAGAAGTATACCTTTTCCCTAGGAACAAAAATCATCATTGAAGTCCAATATCTATATGCCCCAGGGAAATTCTGGGATTGTTACTGATGAATGTATCCATATAAAGTTTCAAATTTAATTATGCTCTGGAGCCCTGACACTGTCTCTAAAGCACAATTCTGTCCAGAAAGATGAAGTTGAGAGCTACAGCCAATAATGTGCATGGATTTCAGTCCCCAACAAGAGCCGGTACTAAGCAGAGAGGTAAAACTAGAATCTTTCAATCTGGTGGTGGTTTTGAATTTGGTGTGTGCAAGAAGGGGAGTGGGTACAGTA
>PVHP010013936.1:0-40093 GCA_004024765.1 Zapus hudsonius | reverse complement strand
AGTTGCAGGAACACTGTTGGATGTAGTAATCTTGGTTGGCGCTTACTCTCAGGGCTTGAACACATCATTCTATGGTTTTCTGGAAGTTAAGGTTTCTAGTGAGAAGTCTGTTATAATTCTGTTGTGCTTTTATAAACATGTTAATGCCTTTCTCTTAAAGCATCCAATATTCTTTCTTTTCTCTGTACTCTTAGTGTGTAAACAATGTAACAAAGATATTTTCATTTCTGTTCATATCTATTTGGAGATTCTAAATGCTTCCTATACTAAGATATATACATATATTATCAATTCAAGAAATTAAGTTAAATGTAATTTAAATTGAATAAGTTTTCTATACCATTTATTTCTCAGTTCCTACTTCTACTCCATGAATTCTCAAGTTTGTTTTTTTTAAAGGCAAAGCTGGAGTTTATTAAATGATTTTTCACACATAGATTTTCAACAAAAGTGTGAAGAGAAAGTGAAACACTCTGGAAGAATTGTACAGCACACCCAAGAGTATGGGGCGTGTGGTTTCTTCAAGGAGAGACCTTAAAAAACCTTTCTCCAAGTGTTTTGAAAGTTGTGGTGAGATTACTTACGCTTTTGTTTATTGCTTTATGTCTGAGGATTAATTTCTCAATCTTTTCTTCAACCCTTGCTATACCTTATACTGTTTGGTTTAGTCTAGAGTTGGTGCTTTCCACATTATTTTTTAAAGTCAACTCAGTTTATTTTAAACATTTCCACTTTTTCCTTCAGAATCTCAATTTCTTTGATAAACTTCTCATCCATGTCTTGAATTGACATCTTTTCTTAATTCATTGGAATCCTCATGTGGGAACTGATTGCTTGTTTATTTAAACTAGATATTCTAATTCCTTGTCATTTCAATAATTGTACTATCTTAGAGTGTAGTTATTGAAGTGTTACTTTTTTGGAATTCTTGTGTTTATGCATTGCAGCTTACACATCTGTTGGGATGGGTACCACTCTCCATTTTTATTTTATGCTGATCCTCTTAGTGGGCAGACGTCTCTTGGGATCTCAATGGGACCTCAATTCCTACATCCCTAGAAAGGAATCAGACAGTAATAATAAAAATAAAAACACAATCAAAAATCAAAACAGGAATTCAAATAATAAGAACAAGAAATATCAATGATACCAAAAAAGTTAAATTGAAAGGAGCTGGTATAGATAGATATAGATATAGATGATATAGATGATATAGATATAGATAAAGATATAGATATAGATATAGATAGATAAATAGATAGATATATAGATAGATAGATAGATAGATAGATAGATAGATAGAGGATGAATTAGGAATTCAAAAATTTATTAACATTAAAATAAGTAATAAGCAATACAAAAGAGAGTAGGATTTTTCCAAGGAAATAAGCATCAAAAGAGAAGAGGAAATAGAAAAGGAAAATATGTATGGTATGTAGGAATAAGGAGTAATTTTGAGGAGAGAAAAACTTATCACTAAAAGGCCAGTCAATATTTCTATATTTGCTTCTTCCTAAGGAGACATCAGATGGGGGTTATGTATCCTCTCCACTCTCAGGCTTGTCATTTTGCCCTTTACCTGGGATGGGAGGCAGGAACTATTGGTCATTTTCATTCAAACAGGTTAGACTAGAGAGACTATTTGTAGACTGAACTTTACGCTGCCTTTCCCAGCTGGGGCACACTATGACTGTTCATGGGTCAATTCCCTACAAGTGCTTTCAGTATCCAGGTCCAACAGGGGCACTAGAGGGTGTAGGAGCTGCCCCTAAACTGCGTGTGCTAGCTGAGCTTAAGGACTGCCTGTTTGGATAATCCCCAGCCTCAGAAGCCCTCTGTCAGTGCAGGCATGGGAATTGTCCAAGCAATGACTGCATTTTAACCAAAAGTCTCTGGCAAGCTGAGACTGTAGGAACCACACACTGGAACTATGAGGCATGGGCTGGGGCTTCTATGCCCCAGAAATGCTGATGTCCATCCTAGCACATCCTATAACTACTTTGTGCATGCACACCTGATCTCCACTGCCCTTGATATGAACTGGCAGCTCTCCACGTTTCCCCTGGATTTCCTCTACACTGCAGCCTTTGCTTCCCACTACAGTAGACTTAAGCCCATGAGTCTGTGTTGAAGGCATCACCATTTTCCTCAGCCTCGCCTGATTCTCAGAGTGGTGTGTTGTTAACTGGTAGTGAAGGGGAGGCTGTGGAGGTTGGAGATATAATTACAGGGCTTTCCTCTCCCTGCCTAAGTGGTTTGACTGTAAGGATCCCCTGAACTACTTCCCCACCACAGTTGAGTAAGTCAGGAAGTGGAGGGACACTTCTGCTCTCCCTGCCTAAATGGCTTGGCTGCAAGTCCCCCTTAAGTAATTTCCCACCACAGCTCAGTAAGGCAGGAAGCGGAGAGGCCCCTTCTTCGACATTGCCTTGCTGTGCAGGTCACAGATCTCCTATCTTGGACTACTTTATTTTTGCTGCATCAGATTATACACTTAGGTACTTTTCTCTTTGGCTTAAAATCCCATTCATAGGATATTCTCCCCTTTCTCTCCTCTTTTTCCTAGTGCCCTAGGCTAGGTTTTTTTTTCTTTTACAAATGTAAAGTTTAATATTTAGAGATTTCCGTTGGTCTCTGGTGTTGGCTGGGCTCTCACATGCCATGCGTCCTTCTTCCATGTGCTTATGCTTTGTTTCTGATTCATGGAGACACAGGGAAGTGCCATGTGGCTGTAACCTGCTGTTTTCATGAAAACCTGACCAGCTCTCAGCCATTCAGCATTCTGCTCCCTCCCTATTACAACAGCTGAAACCATACACATTCAGAAAACTAGTTGGTAGATCTGTAGTCAGAAAGTGGCAAGCACATACACCCCCAGCTACACCCATCCTCACCTCACTCAAGCATGACCCCAAGTAATCATTTTACAGAGATTAGTTTCATTAGTACAGATGCATAAAATGGTTGCATTTTTATCCTCTTTTAGAAATGATGAAGAGACTCAGGAAATTGAGCGGCTTGAATGACATGATTTCCTATGACACAACAGAAGTGGTCTGCTTGACAGGTGAGATTGTTTAAAACAGTGGACTAAGTGTAATCAGCTGGAGCTAATTAAAAAAATGAGAGGCAAATTTCATAACTTCATTTGTCTTTCTGATGAGTAAAACTGGATTGTGTATATGTACCACATTTGCATTATCGGGTCATCAGCTGTTGAACATTGTGGTTGATTTCACTTCCAAGCTATTGTGAATAAAGTAGCATTGCATATAGAGACACAGCCATAAAGGAAAATGAAATTATGAAACTGGATGGAGGTGGAGGAGGGGAAGAAGTGATGAGAAGGAGGAGAAGGACCTGAATGTGTGGTTGTCTCTATAGCAGAGTGTGGAGACTTTAGAAGCTGGAGTGGGCTAGTGACGTTGTCTGGGAGTTTTAGCTCTAATTTTTTTGAGAAACCTTTATACTGATTTCTTTAATGACTCTATTAGTTCCCCCCCCCGAAGAACCAGAGTGGGTGAGGTTTCCTCTTTCCCCACATCCTAAGCAGCATTTGCTGTCAGCTTTCTTGATGGTAGCCATTCTGATTGAGGTAAGATGATATCTCAAAGCAGTTTTGATTTGCATATCCTTTATGGCTGGGGATGATGAACAGTTTTTAAAATATTTGGAGTCACATAATTTGTGTGTTATGAATATGTCCAATTATGCAATCTCTCAATAGTAGCATATGGTGCAAAATCATCTCTCAGTCTTGAGATTTAGTTTCTTCTTCCCCTTGTGCCCCAAAGAGTGTGGAGCTCTATGGGTCCCATCCTTTTAGCTTTCCCACTGCAGATCCTTGACGCACAATTGCCTTTCATCACATCGTTCAATTTATTACCAGCTCCTATGTCTATTCAATCTTGTTCTCCCCTTCTGTCTTCCACTTGACTCAAGGGTTGTATTACCTTATCGTGAAATTGTTAGACCAGACCATCTCTCTGGCCGTGGTACAGCAATCTCGTTTCCAACTTACCTGTGTTTTAGTAGCAGGACATTTTCCTAAACATAAGCAATTAAATGATCTCTAAACCTGTTTTATGCATTGTAAAGCACTGGGCAAGTGTCCTTCACATTTTTCTGTGCTATGAACTCCTTCTGCCCAAACACCTCTATGGCTTCCTATTACTGTCCAGCTCCGAGATAATTTATCGCAATTGAAAATAGAACTTTGATCCTGAGCACCTACATAAACCCTGGGAGGATAGAGGCTCACCTGTAATTCCAATGCCAGGAAGGCAGAGGCAGCAGATCCCCAGGGGAAGCTGGCTAACCAGATTAGCTGAATCAGTAAACTCTGGGTTCAACTGAGGGACCTGCCTCAGTACATAAAGAGGAGAGAGATTAAGATACCCAATGTCCACCTCAAGCCTCTACACATACACATGCTCCCACACACATGTAATTATATGCATACACATACCATACACATGAAAAAATACAACTATATAAGGTGCAATTAAATAACAGGAATTTTTCAGATGAAATAAAATGTACCACAGTTTATGGGCTTTACATTTTTAAAAAAATATTTTATTTATTCATTTTTAAGGCAGAGAGAGAGAGAGAGAGAGAGAGAGAGAGAGAGAGAGAGAGAGAGAGAGAGAGAACACCAGTGTCACCACCTTGTGGGTCTGGCTCATGTGGATACTGGGGAATTGAACCAGGGGCCTTAGGCACTGGAGGCAAGTGCCTTAACCGCTGAGCCATCTCTCCAGCCCTATGGGCTTTACATTTTTAATAAATGAATTTTCTAACATCACTAACGGAGGAATTTTATTGAATTAAAGAAACAATTATTTTAGAAACTTTCAAGTGACCTGCACTGCGTTAATTGTTTTCATTGAACTTGGTCTCAATCCTTTGATCAGGCATTTAGATGAGGTGCTCTTATTATGCAGACATGGAAGCTGATAGAGAGGTCACTAACCTATTTTGTACAAATTCCGTTCAAATTGGCAGACTGGTATCGGGGACACTCCTCTGTTAATAACTCCATAAACACATGGCTTGAAACTTTGTACTGAACAGGAAGAGCATAATTCATACAGGAAACACGTTCTTCCCCACATAGATCTGTTTTAAAGGAAATTACTGTTGATGGTTTCTTATATGTGCTTCCAGAAAAATAAAATGTTCATTCCAATTAATAAACAATCTATTATTGTAACACTAAAGGTCACTTCTCTTTGTAACTTAACTATATCATACAATTATATTTTGTAAATATTTTTATTACACCATTTATTTTTAAATCTCCTTTGTGAGTTTATATCCAAATATATTAAACCAGGCCTTCTACCAACTGGAAATTTCAGATTCTCTGACTTTGGCACTTTAAATAAAGTTGAGTGAGTATCATTAAATTTTAAGGAGGCAAGATTTTTATAGACATGTTTCAAATCGTGGGACATTTGAATCAAATGTTATGATACATTTTATATAGAAACAGCTAAATTATCCTCTAAAATGATCTCATTTATTCCTGCTCAGGGTTACTTTCCTTGTTGCTGTGACAGAAAACTTGAGAAGAGTTTATTTTGGTTAATTATTTGAGTACACATTTCATCATGTCAGGGAAGGCAGTGGGAGCATGAAGTAGTCGGTCACATTGTGACCTCAATCAGGAAGCAGAGGTGAATGGTGATTCTCAGCTTTCTTTTTCTCTTTTTCCATTTAGCCTTTGACCCCAGCCCATAGGATCATGCCATCCACTTTCAGAGTGGATCTTCCCTCTCAGTTAATTCCTTTAGGAAATGGTTGAGAATCATTCAAAAGTGTGCCTCACTAATAATTCTCTAGGTCTTTGTTAACCCCATCAAGTTCAGAACAAAAATTGAGCATCTCAAAAGAATGTTAGAAAAAAGTCTGAGTTTCATTTGTTCATTTTCTTTGTACCACTGGAGTCTATCAAGTATAAGTTTTCTTCCCAAGTGACCAGCTACAATTTTACCAATGTTTTAAATCTTTCATAAGATGATGTTTTTGTTTGTTTCAGCATTTAAAAATATTTATATTCAGAGGAGAGAGAGAGAGAGAGAGAGAGAGAGAGAGAGAGAGAGAGAGAGAGAGAGAGAGAGAGAGAGAGAGAGAGATTGGGCACTAGGGCATCTAGCCACTGCAGATGAACTCCAGATGCATGAGCCTCTTTATGCGTCTGACGTTACATGAGTCCTGGAGAATTGAACCTGAGTTGTTCAGCTTTGCAGGCAAGTGCTGATCTATGGCTCCAGCCCCTGTTTCTAGTATTTCTTTCATTCCACTTTTTTGTTTGTTTGTTTTTGGATTCTTGGGATGTTTTTGTGGTAAACAGAATAATGTTTCTCAAAACTGTATCTAGGTCTCAATCTTTGGAATCTGTGAGTGTTACCTTGTAGAGATGTTGGGATGGAGAGATTATCTCTCCTGGGAGTATCCCTCTGGGTCCCAAATGTAATTATTGGGAGCAGAGGGAGAGTGGAGTACAGAGGTGTGAGAGATGATAAGAAATATGATGATGAAGAGATATACCAGATAAGGAGAGCAAAGATATTCTAGACTCTAGAGAAGGTAAGGAAATTTGTTTTCTTATAGCAACTTCATAATACACAGGCAGGCCAATACCTTGGCCTTGGGAAACTGATTCTAGACTCTGGCCTTCAAAACTACAACATAACAGACTACATTAGTTTAATGTAGCAAGTGAGTTTTTTTTCCCCCTAGCAAAGCATGATAAAAAGTAATACATCCATCATTTCTTTGAGAACGAATTAAAATCCTAGAGAATTTAAGTCTATGCTTTTCTCAGAGTAGATTAAGAGAGCCCTGGAAAGAGCTTTAATGAAGTTCAAGTTCTTGAATTCCACTCTCAGCTGTGCTGCTCCAGGACAATCCACACAAGAACTTATGTCTCTGGATTTCTAGCTCCTTCCTTTGTAGCCCTTAAAATTTAATGTCAAGTGATATATGTTCTCTTCACCCACAGGGGTTAAATCCTCTATAAAAGGAAAATATAGAAATTTCTCCACTTAAGAGAATAATGATATGGAGAATGTGAGGTCAGCTATCAACCTGTAAAAATATTATGAATAATTGTGGGTTTATTAAAATAAAACAAAGACAGGATATTCTTTAATCTTTAAGGCCAATTTTAACTTACATTAGAAGCTATTTATTGCTTTAATTAGAGGATCTATGTAATCTCATTTGAATCCACTCTTTAAGTATGAGAGATTTAGTTAATTTTTCTTTATGTTAGACTATATATGTCTACTATAGGATACTTTATGAGTACTATGGTTATAGAAATTTTAGGGAAGGCCATAGTTAAAATGAGGCATACTTAATTTTCACATATTTTATATTTTGTTGCTTTTTAAGATTGTGATAGGAAGTTTAATGTCACTTCAGTTTCTTAACACACTTGTAAGTATAGACTTTGAATTTATAATGTCCCTGAAGCTTTGCCAATTGTCACCTGTGGGAAAAGGCTAAAGTTACCTTTTGTATGAAAATGTGATTTTCTATGTAAAATTTTTAAGTTTATAAATATGTCTATTTTTGTATATGTGCAGAGGTCAATAAAATTTTATCATAGAAATTTTGAATTTTCAATGGAGACAGATTGT
Source organism: Zapus hudsonius (assembly GCA_004024765.1). Classification (NCBI taxonomy): domain Eukaryota; kingdom Metazoa; phylum Chordata; class Mammalia; order Rodentia; family Dipodidae; genus Zapus; species Zapus hudsonius. Next base: position 32,441 of record PVHP010013936.1, on the reverse strand, counting down.
GTTCTTTGTTTTAATTTAATTGTATATTTATTTTAGAATGCCTATAATATATTTTATGCATAGTATGCAAAGTATGTTTATCTACATTATTTATTTTAAGCCTCTTTCATTTTCCATTTCTCTATCATGCTTCCTTTAATTATTTTCTTAGGATTTTATCCACCATTTCTGTCTTTATCATGCTTCCCATGAGCTACTGTGTTAATTCTGAGCATGGGAGGTTAGGAGGTCACTGAAGCCTTCTGGTGGAAGGGCTGATGGTACCCACCAGCATGTCTACAGTGGTGCGTAGTGAGACATACATCCATTTGCTGCACACTCTGAACAATGAACTAATTTAGTATTTAGTAATTCAGGCATATTCTCAGATTTTCATCAATAGCACTTATAGGATGAATGATAGTTAATCCCACGTTGATATGGACATTATTGAGAAAGTATGAGATGGGGGAAAGAGAAAGAGACCTGTAAAATAAACTTTCCAATGAGGTACTGAATTCTCTGTTGCTAAAGACTTGAAATATTTGTGCAATGACATGGAGAATACAGAAGAATAAAACAACTCAAAGGAAAGGCAGACAGAGTGAGGAAGAAAGGAAATCAATGTATATTTACAATTTCACTGGAAGATTCATACATATGATAGAGAAATGAACTGGATCTAAGAAACCCTGAGGTTCTCAAACTAAGTGAAAACTTCATGGAAGTTGATATTTTAGTCTGACCACCACTTGTGGCTACCAAAACATATTATAGATCCTTGTCCAAGCATGGACATAACAGTTTTGTAATTTTACAATCATTTGGTAGCCAGAGACTATTCTGAGGAGCAGATGCGAGGCAACTCTTCTGTTAAGAAGTTTGTATTTATGTAACTGCATCTCTTTATACTTAAAATATACTTTATATGCAAGAGACTTTCCCTCATATACTCAAAATGTTTGTACCTCTGGTCTGGTCTTCAGAATCTCTAATAGCACTTACATGATTCTATTCCATTAGCATTTTATTTGCTTTTCGATACATAAATGCTTGTCACAAAGAGAATTCTAAAAATAAAAGAAGGTTCAGAGAAAATTAATTAAAATTTAGCCAAAAATGTCACTCAGCAAAGCTAACTAAAACCACAGGGAGCAGGGAAACACATGTAGCCAGATATGATTGAACAAATTTATCCTTTTTTCCCATCGTGGGTGCTATCTAATTTGGCTGAAATGTTTATTTGGCATTATGGTATACTGTGAAAGTTTTGATGGCGATTTTGAGATCCGACCCCATTCAATTGGAAATCAGGTTAAACTATGTAGAGATATATTCTGATGGGCTGGTAGGGAACTGAACCGAAGAGGGGGCGGAAAGATTGTAAGAGCCATGGTGGGGGAAAACTGCCAGAGACATGGCCTCCCTTGGTAACAACATACAAAGTGGGCTGGAACCGGGTTGAGTCCTAGGCTATCCATAACCCCCTACCCCATGGACTGATCCAGACTGCCCACGGAGGAGGATATCCAGCTGACTGGGGACAGGGAAGAGGGACATTGGGGAACTGGAGATACCAACTCATTATTTGATCATTCAATGTATCTAATTATAGATAATAAAATAAAATAAATATAAGTAACTAGTTTATAGTTAGGTATCAAACATAAACCACACACCCTTTTCAGCAGTAGTTCTTGCTCCGTAAGAGGAACCGAAAATAAAGGACTAATAGAAAGAATCCTCTGCAATAGTGGAATCTGTGAGTGATGATCTGTAAGGAGATGTAGAGTAAGCAGGAGGCTATAGAGGTCAGACGGGAGTGAGGTCATGGCCAGCATCTCATGTCTGTGAGTCACTGAGAAGAGAGGAGTGGAGGAGAATTCCCAAGAAGAGAATAGACCAAGATCATGGAGCCTAGGAACAGAAACATGTAAATAAACAATAACAGTAATAGACAGTGAAAAGTGTCAGCTCTTGTAGCTATTACTATACACATGGCTCTGGATCCTGAGAAGAGCTGTTGACGGAGCCCACCTTTGTCAGCAGAGGCTTCATCAAAGATGAAGCAATTGTACACATGAGCAGAAGTTTTCTGGTTCATGAAGATGGCAAAAAGAGGTCTAGCCAGAAGGATCAGCACTGGAAATGAGGGATAGGACCTGGCCAGAGAGGGACTGGAGGGGATGTTGTAAGGGGGCAGTGGCATGGTGGGCACATGCAGAGTATAGGAAGGTGAATGTGGAGATTGAAATGAAATTATTGGAGAAAGAGAACAAGGCCAGAAGCAGCTCGACATATTTTGCTACTAGCTATGGATCAGTCCGTCGGGTCTTCTTCTCCATGCTGTGGGACTTTGTGTTTAAGTTTTTATTAGTTCTATATTTTATTGACAGTTTTGCATGTGTACATAATGTTCTTTGATCATAGTCTCCTCCCATCACTTTCTTTTGCCCAAACTCCCCAATACCCCTTCCACTGAACCCTTTCCTTCCTCCAACCAAGTCACTACTATTTTGACGTCTTTATTTGTGCCTTCCTTCATCATCCATGTTGACACGTTGGCATGTTGATATCATGTAATTAACAACAGCCAGTGTTAGGTCATGAGTACATCACATGTCCAAAATACAATGTTCTAAAGCACTTCTTTCCATCTGACCCTTACATTCTTTCTGTCACCTCTTCTGCAGTGTTCCCTGAACGTTGGCAGGTGTGATAGTCTCTCCAGTAGTCACTGCGAAAAGAAGCTTGTGTGAAAAGAAAGAAAAGAAACTGTGAAAAGAAGCTTCTCCGGGCAAAAGTGAGAGCAGTCGTACTATATGAGCAGAAACATGAGTATGCAGAGAGCAATTTGATGGACACAGCAATCTATTTAGCCCAAAACTGGAGGCTTCCCCACTTAGCACCTTGGAGCTTCCAAGCCATAGACTATCCACTAGCTTTTCAATACCAGTCATGAATATTTGCGATGGGTCAGTCCTCAAATCTAATCAAGAAGTAGTTGGTTACTCCCAAAACAAGCTTGCCACTATGGTACTGGTGGGCTCATCTTACCCAGCTGGTCTGCTGTACAGTTCCCAGGGTTCACTGCTGGTTAGTTCTCTCCCTTAGAAGCCTAGATAGCACCTTCCTTCACTATATCAGCCATCCAGTAGAGAGGAGGCTTCTAGCTCTTTGTGTCTGCTTTTTCTACCTCTTAACCCCTGGTCATCATAATGGCTTTTGTGGGCAGGGATTTTTTTTTTTTTTTTGCTATCATTTATATTCCACATTCTCTTCTCTCTCTTGCCTTGCATCCTCCACTTCCTTAGCTTGAAGTGTATTTAAATAAACCAGAAGTTTATGTTGTTAAAACTCTGAAAAATAATAATTTCTCTCAGATCTGAAGAAATTCATGGACTTGGTATTCTGGGAACACATTAACAAAAATGAGCACCTTTTATTTTATGGTAGTTAGGGTGAGATTTCTTTAGAGAAGGGAATGTTTGTGTTTGATTAAGTAGTCAGGTTAATTGTTGATGGCGAGAGGGACATCTTGGCTATACTTTTCCTCTAAACTAGAATGAGAAAATGTGCATAGAGACATAGATTGAAAGGCCGTGATATTTCAAAGTATATTTAATTAGAAATCTGATCCAGACATGTTTGTGCTTATGTATGTGTTTATTTGTTTATAACTGTAACATGTATGGAGAGTCGTGACAGAAATGCCACATCTGGAGAACTATGTCTTCACATTTAAACCTTTAACCACTAATACGGAGTGAAGTATGAGGACCTGAGTTCAGATCCTCAACACCCATGTAAAAGTCAGGAAAGGAGCACATGTCTGTAATCTCAATGCTGAGGAAGGGGAAAAAGGAAGATCCTAGAGGGTAGCTGGCTAGATGTTCTAGTCAAATCAATACAATCCAGGGTCAGCGAGAGAGCCTATCTCCAAAAATAAGATGGAGGGTTATTGAGGAAGACACCCTACTTTAACACACATATATACACATGCCTGCGTGTACCCCAAAGCACATACCCACACACATATATACACAAAAGTCAATAAAGCTTTGATGACTAGCATAAAAGAAGGTAGTTACTATAACGTTGGCACAGATAATTCAGAAATCCTTTAAAGAATGGCCCATGAAATAAAGTTAGTATTACAAAGACATTTCCATGTTTTACCAGCCATTGCAGCAGCTTCGAGATTCTAGAAACTTTGGATCTTAACCAAACTCTCCAGCCTCAATGTCCAAACCTTTCCATTTTCTCATACATGGAAAAAGAGACGTAGGGCAAGTTTCCACCATCTTGTAGTTTTGTTCCAATGATGTCATCTCCTTCACCCCTATGTTAAGGGCATAGACATGACAGAGATCCTAAATACCTGAACACTCCTTCCCTATTATATCTTGTTTCCCCCTTTCTCCTTCACAAATCTTCACCTTAAATTTGCATTGTTACCGAATCAATCTATATCAAGGCAACATTTTACAAATAAAAAAAAACTGAGATACAGACAGATGAAGAGCTTTCTGAAGATCATACTTATGACAGAACAAAACAGAAGCACATGGTCTTATCATTTCTTCTCTTCTAGTTTTCCATAAAATTTATTGTAATTGACAAATTATACATGCATGGGATATGGGATACAATATGATGTGCTGATATTTGTTTATTTTTAAGTATTTTTATTTAAGTTAAAGAGATAAAGAAAATGAGGTAGACAGAGAGAGACAGGATAGGTATGGATGTGCCAGGCCACCAGCCACTGCAAACAAACTCCAGACACATGCACCTCTTTGTGTATCTGGCTGTATGTGGGTACTGGGGAATTGAACATGAGCTGTCAGGCTTTGCAAGCAAGTGCCTTTGATCACTGAGCCATCTCTCCAGCCCTAGATGTTTATTTTGTAGAATGATTATATCAAGCTAACAAACATTTTTTACATGGTGAAAACATTTGAAAATCATTTTAGTAATATTGAGATATGGAATTATTATGGTAACAATTTTGTGCAACTGATCAGTAAAGCTATTCCTCTTGTCAAACTGAAAATTGATAGCCTTTCATTCACATCTCTCCATTTTCCACCCACGCCTCTGTTCTGTCAATTTAAAATTTTAGATTATATAGTTTAAGTCAAATACCAAAGGCATTTCTTTTCATTAAATCTTCTTTGCTATCAGTATGAACTTGAAGCTCTACATGATACTTCTTGCAAATAAGAGTATATGTCTTGTTGATATCCTCATCCTGGACTCAGCTCATTGTTTCATAGTTCTTCCCTTCTCTATTTCTGAAAGTGGTAGCATCAAGATTTCAAGGATTTTAAATTGGTCAGGCACTTTTTAAATAAGATTCCAGTTATGAAGGGATGATGGAAAGTTGAGGAGAGGAAACTAATTTGCACATAATCGTTTTGTTGACTGGATTCAATATTTCAGATGGAAAGAGTCTCCTTGAGGCAGAAAGTGGGCTGGGAGGTTGGTGGTGAAAAAGAAGAGGTGTCATGTTTTATCAGTGACTTCAATTGCTATTTTTTAGGGAGAAGTTTGTACCTAGAAATACCTGCTAGTATTTAGCAGTTTTCATAGAATTTCCCCCCTTCGCTCTGGCATCAGACAAGCAAACTTTATAAAGAAAAGATACGTCTCTTGTTGGCTCAGCTAATTCCCTCTGGATTTTCTCTTTGCCACCAGTGGAAGAGGCCAAAGATATGCTCCTGATGCCAAGAAGTAATAATTTGCACAATATTGCTCTATTTTCAAGCTATCCACTTCAATGTATGAGAGTAAGAAGAAAATTCCCTATTTATTAATGGTAGTACATGCGAGAAACACATCTCCTGGGACCTCTTGCTTTATTATGGTGAAATGGCAATAACTCTGCAAGAGACCTAATGTTGTTGCAATCCCGCCCTTGCAACATTACCATGTTATTGCACTAGCTATGGCTTAGATGGACATTTCCAGGTAAAAAGAAGGTTTGTTCTAATCTCTCTTGTAAACCCATCTCACCACATGTATCCTATCTCATATGGTCCCAGTGACAGGAAATTAACTAGATATGGAAGCAGCTTACAACATAGGACAGTTTTAATGGCTAAATTTTCTTCTATTTCTTTGGCCAAAAACTTTAGATTCTGCTATTCACTGATCTTCATTCTTCTTGAGGTGACTTATCTTCCAAACTGTGCCCTTTTGTTTAAACACGGGGATTAGGGAAGATCTGCAATGATGTATGCATAACTCTCACTTATATTTCCAAAGAGTAAAAAAGTAGACACATAACATAGCATTTTTCTCTTCTCCATTGCTTACCATCCATCCCAGTTATAATGTACAACTGCTGCCCCCACATATCTATTCTCTTACATCTTTTATTCTTGCCCCGTTGATGCTTATGTAGGTGATATAGTTTCATTCAGCCTTTGTTAAATGGGTGATATCTAAATGAGAGCAACAAACAAATGCCAAATATGTTGTTATGGTATGAATCTTAAGTAATCTACAGAGCTTCCTGTGTTAAAAATGTCCATAGGCACTAGTGCTATTGGGAGCTGATGGATCCTTTCAGTGAGAGGGCCTCTTGGAATGGAATTAGGTCAAGATCTGCATGTCCTTGAAGGGGATCTTGGGAACCTATCCCCTTTGTCTCTTACATCCTGTCTTTGATATGACAAGTGGTGGGCCACCACATGCTCCTTAACATTATACTTGTCCATCTATGCCCCAAAGTGAAGACAGCCAGGAGCTAAGAACTGAAACCTTTTAAATCATAGTATTTGCAGCGTTCATTTCAGGCATTTTTTTCTTGAGTTCAGTATATTTGATTTTATTTCTTTAGAATTTTAGTGGTCTCCAACAAATTCTTCCTAGTGCCTAAGGCCCCGGGTTCAATTCCCCAGGTGGGCTCACCACCACAAGGTGGTGGCCCTGGTGTGCTCTCTCTCTCTCTCTCTCTCTCCTTGAAAATGAATAAATAAAATATTTTTTTAAAAAAAGGGCTGGAGAGATGGCTCAGTGGTTAAGGCATTTTTTTTATAGCAACAGAAAGCCGACAACACACATGTGAAATGAGGAAAGTTTCAGAAGTGTTTGGGGACTACAAAGAGACCCACCTGAAAAACCGAAGGGGTGTGTGTGTAAACCATGGGTTCTGATGCTGGCATTTGCATTCCCAATGCAGAAGTGACCATGTCATTCTGAGAAGCTTTGTGCATGAAGAACACGATGAATTAGTGGCCTGGAGTGACTGAGGCAGACTGATGGCCACTGAAGTGTCTATGGAACTGTCTTTATTTTGGCAGGGTGAGAATTTGAAAATTAGAATGACAAAAATGAAAGAAAGAAAAAGAGGGCTGGAGAGATTGCTTAGCGGTTAAGGCACTTGCCTCCAGTGCCCAAGGCCCCAGGTTCAATTCCCTAGTACCCACATATGCCAGACCCACAAGTTGGTGGCCCTGGTGCTCTCTCTCCCTCTCTCTCTCTCTGTATTTCTCTGCTTGAAAATAAATAAAATATTTAAAAAAACATATTTAAAAAGAAAGAAAAAGAAAAGGGACTTGCTAATGTATGAGGAGGCATTTAAAAGAGAACGACCTGCCTTTCAAGACTACTGGGATCTAAGTAATTCTCACTCTCTTCCTTTATAATTTACCTGCTTTTAATGAAGACTAAGCCCTGTTAGTCAAAAGGGTTAGCCAGGAAAATACCCATCCTCATAATTCAGTTGAATGGAGAAAAATAGTTGTTTTATTTTGCTTTATTAGTAGTACTATTTTCAGGATAAGTGGGTCTTTTGAGAGTCTTAAAGTCGTTTTTAAGGTAGTTTTCTTTGGTTCATAGACATAAAAACATAGGGCTTCAAAGGATGGACTTGAATGTTATTTACTTCGAACCATTCCCTAAAACATGCTGCTTGAGTAATTCTTTTACCAGGTATGTACATTGGTAGCTTCTCCTTTGCTTTCAAAAGACGGGCTCACTAAATGTCAGACACTTTTAAGTCCACTCTTATTTTTTGAAGACACTCCTTGTTCAAAGATTAGTAGTATGAACTTTTTTGGTTAAATGTAGCTCCTGTTTAACCCTGTCGGGTTTTAGATGAAAAGAAGACTTCAGAGAACATGGGTGTGTAAACAACTGAATCTCAACCTTGAAGGAACAGACTGGGAGTCTGGAAGACCTGTCAAGTGGAGAATGTCTTAAGAAGAATCTCTGCATAATAGCAAATAATATTATGTTTCCCTAAGGACCAAAGAAATAGAATATATATTGGCTTTGCTCTGAGTAGCTCTTGGCAATGCACCATAAATGTACTTCATTAAAAACATCTCAGCCCCACAGACTGAAATATGTAATGCATATGTTGAGGGACTAAAGGGGCCTTATGTGGGAGTGATCATTGGGAGACCCATGAGAAAGACACTTCTAGAAACAGATTTTCCTGCTTCTTTACATTGGTGTTCAAAATCCAGAGAGTCATCCAACTTCCATGATGTTTTATATTCTGTTAGTCTTTTCTTTACCCCTGTTCTTCTTCCAGTTCAAGTAATAATAAAAATATTCTTTTTCTCAGCCTGGAATTAATCAGTTGGATTTATTTAGCTTCTATGCCACCAGGATCATCTGTGAGTCTGGGGTTCTGGATCTAGACCACAGCCTGAGTGGGTGTGATCTGGAAAAAGATGGGTATGGTGATTCTAATGGATAGGAAGAGGGAAGCAGCCAGAAAAAGAAAGGCATGGCCATGGGTTAAATTCTCTCATACAGTGAATCCCATTTTCTCACAATCATTATAATTACCTTTTTGTTGCTGGGACAAACATCTGACCAGAAGCAGCTTATGGGAGGAAAGAGTTTATTTCAGGTTACAGACTCCAGGTGAAGCTCCATCATAGCAGAACAAGCTGGCTCACTTTCATACATCCACAGTAGACAGAAGCAACAACAATAGGACCTGCAAGCATGAACAGCCACATCTCAAACTGGCTCCCAACACAACAAATAGGGATGGACTCAAAATCCGGCCCCCAGTGACACACCTCCTCCAGCAGAGTTCTGACTGCTTCAGCTTTGAGGACTGCAATGGATGCTGGGAACTGGAATACGTGGAGTCTGACTCCTCTACTCTGGCCTACAGAGCTTTGAGACTCACATCTTACTGCCTTTCAGATTTCTCCAATGGGAATAAGCTTCTATTCTCACAGTCCTTGTATTATTTCTTAGGCCCTCTATTTTTTTAAATCAATATATACACAAATTGCTTGACTCTCACTGTACCTTTCCAACAACCCCAAGCCAGGCAATGTTATGAAGCTATACTTTTCAAAGGCATAATGAAAGAGAGTACATTGTGTATTTATATATGCTGCCTTTTAATATCCTTACTTTATCTATCTTCTTCCAGGACCCCATGTCTCCATGCTTAAGGTGTCTACATCTTCCTGATTATAGCTGCTTCCCCAGTCTTCATTTCTCTCCAGTGATACATAACCTACATATCTTTTTTTCCACTGAGATATTGTGAAGACTCTAATCGAATGAAAGAAAATCTGTATCAGATATAAGTGAAAGTTTTAACTGTCAAATAAATTTATTTGAATTTCAAAATTACCTTTCTTTTATCTAGGTAAAGATATAGTAAATGTTAAATCAGTGATTTAGGTTCAGTGCAATGCAAGACCTTGAACATTCCTGATATGTAGGAGTTAAAGGAACAAAGAGGCAGAAACTCCTTGAAGAAGAGCTAGATGAAAGATTCCAAGGGAAACACCACAGGAGAAGGACTTTGTCAGAAGGATCATATTTCTAGCATGTTTTGATCTCTGGATTTTTTAAAACTGTGAAATAATTTTAGATTTACCTAAACTAAAGAGACCCTGTAAACCCTTCATCCAGATTCCACTAATTTTTAATGTTTTATATTTCTACTGGACATTCCTCAAGCCTATGCTAGTAGTACACATTGAACAACCCTAATATGAAATTCTGAAATGCAAGTGAATCTGAAATTTTTTCATCATCAACATGTTACAAGAGGAAAATTGAAAATCTGAGCTCATATGATGGGTTTATTCAAGATGCAAGATCCAGGATGTGCACCAAGGAGGGACCCCTTGTGGGTAGGTGACAGAGAGGAGGGAAATGGGGACACCTTCACAATATTTGCTCATACAATGTATATAATTATTCATAATAAAGATATTAATTTTTAAAAATCCAAAATATTCCAAACCTGGAAACACCTCTGATCCTGAGCTTGGTGTATGACTTACTCACCCTGCCTGTCACAATTCTATTAACTCATCTATAGACTTTATTTACACTTCAACAGTTTTTCCAAATAATATCCATTTTTTTTTGTTTCTGCACCAGGGCCAACTCAAGAGATCAATATCTCCTTTTGTCAATGATAACTATTGCATTTTGCCAAAGGACTTGTAAAATTTCACAGTGTGAATATTTAACTCAGTATGTATATTTATTACAAAATCTATGTTACAGATGAGAAAACTGAAGTTTTGAAAAAGTGTATCTTTACTGTCACATGTACTTCAGAGCAGAGGTAGTGTCCATGGCTGACAGCTTGACCACAGATTATCTCATCACGTCACACTTAGGCCTGTTCCCTCTTCCTAACCCTGTCCCCACTCTCCTTCTTCCCTGGTCCTTTTCTCTGAGGGCTCACTTTCTTCCACTCTGGGGCATCGCTCTTACCTGATACAGGGCAAGAATGCTGCTTCACAGAACAAATAGCATTTCTTCTTTACCATATCTGTGACCTGGCCTAAGGCTGATCTTGTCCATTCTCCAGTGAAAGCAGGACTTTCTCTCAGGCCTGTGGAGGCTTCAGGCCAGATGTGTTTCAGTCATGAGGAGTTTTCTTTCACCACTGGTTGTATATCTCCTTTTCCTCTCTGCCTTTGTGCCTTTATTAATTTTGGCCAGTTTTCCTCCTCAAGGTGGATTAAAGACAAGAAATTGCTGCTCCCCACCTGGAGGACTGGACTGAAACTATGTCCTAGGGGAGAATGGCACATTTCCAAGACCATCAGCAGCCAAAGCATTGTAATACATGTGGCTTTGTACCATGGGAGGATATAAATCATGGTTCACACCTGGCCCTGTCTGTTTATTAGCAGTTATTTGCAAAGCACTCTGCTTACCCTCACATTTTGTAGTTAATAGCACTTTCCTTCCTGGAACACATTTCCCCTAAAACTAAGATTATAGAGCTTCAGCACTGAGTTTTATTTATGACCACTGCTCAGATAGGAACCTGATGCAAGGGATTAATGCTGAAAAGGCCATTAGCACAATGCTAAATGAGTTTGGATACCCCAGCCCCACTGCAAAAGAGGACTTGTCAGCTGCAGCAGGGGGTCCATCTCAGCATGAGGCATAGATGACATCACTCTTTGTGCCTGGGGTTACCTCTTCCCATTTTCCATCCCCTGCTTGTGATGGACTTGTTACCAGATGCTAATATCACAAATGGAGAGGAGGTTTCTCCAAAAGGATTTAAAGCACGAGGGAGAGGTGTGTGTCAGAAAGCACTGTGGTGGAAGGAGCAGACCCTCTGTTTATAATTAGTCTTTAGGATGACTCCAACTGGGATGCTTCATTGAAAGAAGAGGAAAACATGGTCCTAGGGGGGCATGGGCTTGTCTAGAGTCCATCATTAATCATGAGCAGAGTGAGAATTCGAAACAGGGCCTTTGGTTTGCAAAGTTGACTGCTCACTTCTAGGAATTGTGCTACCATTTTATCCCAAAAGCCAGATCCACTTCCAGTTCCATCTAAGAAGCTATAGAACTGAGTCCGGACAAGAAGTGACAGAGAAGCGTGTCCAAGAGCAGCCGATCTCACTTACAGTATGTCTCCTGCCACATGATAATATGGTTCCAGTAGTGCTGGTTCATTGTGGTGGGGAAGGCATGACCTTAGAAGCAGCTAAGTCCATGGCAGCAGGAGCATGTGGTGGAGTCCTCACACAGCAGACAGACCAAGAAGCCGAGTTAGACTGGATGTCTAAAGGGACCAATAGCTCAAAACATGGGTAACATTTCACATTGAAGCCATGATTTTATATATATATATATATAAAATCAAGAATGATGTGCTGTGGCGGGACAAGCTTGTCTCTGAAGAGCTTCTGTTGGCCTTCACACTGGTCTCTCCTGTCCACCTATCTCTACCCACCCACAAATAGCACATACAAGGCAGTGCTCAATGAAACAAACTATTATAACTACATTAATTGGTTTTCCTATGATAGAAACAAAGTTCATTCTGCCTCTTCCAAAGTGTCTGTAGTACCGTAAACCACACATGGTTAAGCAGACGCTGAGGAAACTTGTGCGCCGCACCTTAAATAGAATATAACAGGAGGATGATAGCACAGAATAGAATCATGCTCTCCGATCCATTCTTTAAAATTCTTCATACAGAATCACATCTTATACCAATGTATTTATGGTGTATAACATGATTTTAAATATATGTATATATGGTGCCATGGCTAAGTGAAGTTACTAAGCATGAACATTATTTTGTATATTTATCTTTTTGAATAAAATATTTAAAATCCACTCTCAGGAAGTTTGTTTTATTTTTTGATAAAGCATTTTTATTCGAGAGAGACCGAATCTATATAGAGAATGTGCTTATCTAAAGGGACAGAACAGCTTCTATGGGTGCCTGATGAACAGCTCGTGCTGAATGTAGACTGTATTGAAACATATTTTCTTCTTTCACAGTAGAAGCCCTGATGTATATATAATTCTATCTTAACAATCACAGGCTGTTGTACCCAAGTGCTAACTCAAAAGGGTTTATGATTATCAATGCTTGTGTATACTTAGTGATTTATAGGGTTTTTTGCTCTAAACCAAAATATTTAGAAAAATTACTTACATTTTTAAAATATATAAGTTTTATGTACAGGAATACATTTAGCCTTTTAAATGAGACTATCATTTTGTCCATAGATATAGGAAGAATTTCTGGAGAAGAGAAATAACTTATGTCTTGGAAATCCAGATGAGTCCATGGCAACCGTTTTCCATACGTGATGACACATGATTGCATGCCTTTATTTAAGAATTCAATTTCAGGAAGTGTAACTAATAAGATTCAGTTTTACATGAACTATCCCTGTAGTTCTCTTAGGGAGAGTTTGTTGAAACTCAGTGTAAAAGGACAAACAATAGGAATTTGTTGGAATGATTCAGAGACATTTCACAGAGCACAAAGGCAAGAAATAGATCTGAGCTTCCTAAGACACCAAGAGTAGGAACCAGAAAATCAGGCATCAAAGTGTTTAGAAAACTGTGTTGAGCATCTGTCTCAGAGCAGTTACTCTCATCCTACAGTTGCTTTGCCCGACTGGATGGCAGCAGATAGAGTCTAATTAGAATTCTGCATTCTGGTTCTAGATCCCCGATGACATTGTTCCACTCGATGAGACTTTGCCAGCAGAAGGTTCAAGACATTCACAAACTTAGCCCTGTGTGAGTAGATCCCTGAGGTGTATGAATTGAAAAAAAAAAAGGTTCATAAGAAAGAGGACAGGTGTAGGAAGAAAAGACTTGACATCCTTTGCAGTACACAGAGATTTTAATACACATGCTGGATGGTCTCAGTTAGGTTTCTTTTCAAAGTCAAACAAATTAGGAAGTGGCCCGGGATATTCTTCTTGAGTCATTGTGGTCCTGGCCTTCAGAGAGCTGGTAAAATGTGGTTGGAACATTTTAGAATCCATGACATTTTCTTCTCTTTATTTCACTTAGAGATGAGTGTTATCTTTACACATAGATTGAAGAAGGAGAGGAAAGGAGAGAGGAGGAGAAGAGGACAGAGGAGACAGAGAGAATGAGAAGAGACAGAGAGGGAGAAGGTGAGAAACACAGAAGCACTTGTTTTTTTTCCACTGTATGTATTTGAATCTGAGTGCATATATGTACATATGTTCATATGTGTGTGTTTAGACTGTTCATGTACAACTGTGTGCATGTGTTTAGAAGCTAGGAGTTGACATTGGGTGTTCTCCCCGATTACTCTCCACCTTAATTTTTGTGACAGGGTTTCTGGCAGAACCTAGAGCTCACTGATTTGGCTGGACTGGCAAGCCAGTGAGCCCCAGGCATCCTTCTGTCTCTGCCTCCCAATCATTGGTGTTACAGGAGTGTGTGCCACTGCATGAGGCATTTTATGAGTTTTACCACTTGAATATGAATGGGAAATACAGAAAAGAGAGGAGAGGAAAAGCTAGAGAGAAGGAAAGAGGGGAGAAAAAGAGTGAGTGAAAGAGAGAAATGACACACTTTCGGGTGTTGTTTTGCCTGTGTATGTGTGTGTGTGTGTGTGTGTGTATGTGTGTGTGTGTGTGTGTGTGTGTGTGTGTGTGTGTGGTGTTCTCAGGCTTGCATGGCAAGGGCTTCTTCACACACTGAGCCATCTCCCCAAACCCATACTTTAGTTTTGTCTCTATCCTGTCATCAGTTCTTATCTGGATACTGAGAACAGATTCTCTGCAGTGAGGTAGCTCTTTTCTCTGTGTAACTGTCTCAGGGAATGCAGTCTTTCAATCATTGGATTCTCACTTGTATCTGACTTCAATAAAAAGTTCAACCTCAGATCCATAGCAAGACCACGTGCGATCAGATCAGCCAGGGCCAGAATTACTGAAGAATTTCCATCTTCCCTATTGTGAAGTGATCGTGTGAAAGTTCCCTGAGTCATGGTGGGTGAGTATTAAGGCTGCTTTACTGTTGAGGTCTTAGGGGGGGGGCCTCTGTACTTCTGCTTTAGGTTGTGTTGAAAATTGTTGGTGTCTGTCTTGCTGGCTCATCCTGGGTTGATTGATTGGTTGTGGTTATAGGTCTCTTGCTTATCCCACCACTCTTTGCAGGGTTCCATGTGGATCCTCCATGGTAGGTCTGGAGTGGCTCAGCCTGCAGCTCCTTGGTAGGGTTGAAAGAGCCACACCTCGCTCGCTGCCTTCTGAAAAATACAAACAGAATCTCCATCAGAGAGTGAGATAAGTATAGGTTACCTGAGATACACATTTCTGAATTGGCTAGACTCTATTGTTAGTAGTCTCCATAAATCACTTGTAAAGTGCATTTCTCTTTGGGGTCCCAAGATTTTGGTTGCCGGTGCATTTTGCCCTAAGTCACCAGTTCCAGTCAAGGGCTACCCATCACTCAGTGGACTACTTGGCCGAATTAAAAGCTATTGATTGCCTTCCCCAGGTTTTGATGCCTCCATTACACAAGTGTTCCTTTCTTGGTTCTAGAAAGTGTGTTCAGCCTATTCATGGTGGCAGACTGTGTTTCATATCAGTGGTCTCTGTTTACTCCAGCTGTCATGACTAATTTCCCCTGGCAGCTTATGCAGTGCCTTCTAGCACTATACTAATTACCATCTGGGGGCTGGTTACCATTCTGGACCTCACAGGGTCTCTCAATGCTGATAGATGGCTTTCTGTGGTTTCTTCAGCAACAGCATCTTACCTCAGGCCTGGGGTGGGTATTCAAGAGATTTGACATACTCCTGTCTTGTTTTGGGGACCTCATGGGTCACTTTGGTCAACAGCTCAGTGAGGGAAGGAGCCTGTGACTGGGACCAGGAGTTGCCAGACTGATCAATTTTTCACAGGCTTAGACTCTTTCCCCTTCTATTCACAGCCCCTCTTGCCAGAGGATGCCGACTACTTGCTCAATAGGTTACATTATGAACTTGAGGATTTTATGATTTTGAATTAATTTTGGTTTAGCTTCATGTTTAAGTCATCCCCTTACCTCCTATCCCGTACCCCTCTTTCATAGACTCTCACTCCTCTCAACTGGTTTGCGTAGAGCTCACGGTAAACTGGGTTAGGAACCGCATATGAGGGAGACTATGGGGCATCTGACACTCTGTTCTTTTGATAGTTTGATTTATATTAATGTCCTTAATTTATAGTGAGGTAATTAAGTCAAGCTTCTTAATAATGAATTTATGAATTAAAAGATTTTTGACTTGTCATCTCTAGAATTAGAGGTGACATCTGTTTGAGCAAATAATCTTCAACTCCTTTTTATGTGTGTGTTTGAGACACTGGAGTGGGCTCTCTGTCTGGCATGACACATAGTTTTGTCCACAAATGTCACTGTGAAATTTAACAAGCCATATAAATATATGAAATAACCATCAGGAAACCCAATCATATAATTCTCTCCCTGGAAATTGCAAGCAGAAAAATGGAATCATATAAACACCCTAAGAATGAGTAAGGGAGATATCATTCTATCCATGGTGACAATTTTCAACTTAAACCAAAGTAGTTTCAAAATCCTCTGAGAACCTATTAGCAAATATTCCAACCCCGTTTTAATGGGCCTTTAAAATTTTTCTTGTCCAGTACTCAGTACTTTATGAGTGCATTTATTTGACCAAATTTTGCATCAAAAATTTGCAAGCCAACTAAATGAAGATCTTAAGAAATTTAGACAATGTGTTTCCCAATGACTGTTAGGCAATCCGTTTTCTTATTCTAACTTAAGAAGATGCATGTTTTGTTTTACAAAGGGCTAAAGCAATTCTATGAATAAAGTTAGATTGCTCATCCTTAGCTAACTGAAAGGCAGCTTCCATAGATGGATTGTCTAACATCGAACCTCAAGGGTCTAGTAGAGAGAAAGCTACTGGAAAGGAAAAGCCCTCGAGGCATCAACCACACTTGTCTATGAATAGATTTTCCTGTGTGTGAAGCCCAAGATCTACTTGGGGTCTAAAATGTCCTGTCATTTTAAAACTGATAAATTTCTTGAAAACATGCTAAAATTTGAAAGATTTAAGTAGCTTCAGCTAAATTCTAGTTGATTTGTCTTGATAATTTTTTTAAATCATTTTGGTTTGATCATCTTTATATTAAAAGCAAATAACCCACTAATTTGAGGAGTCAAAACTCCTTTTCATATTTTCCTTAGTTAGATTTTTGAGAAGGCTCCATGCTCGTTATCTCTGCGCTCTAAAAATTTGTATTAGTCTATACAATGATGGCAAAATGGAAGTTCAAAGTAGTTTTAGTGAGAAATTATTTACATTTAACAACACCATATATTCAATAGAAGGGTAAGCTTTTATTAATCATATATATATATATATATATATATATATATATATATATATATATATATATATATATATATATATATATACATTGCCCCTCAGTAATTTCAGTTTACATGT
This sequence comes from Zapus hudsonius, assembly GCA_004024765.1. Classification (NCBI taxonomy): domain Eukaryota; kingdom Metazoa; phylum Chordata; class Mammalia; order Rodentia; family Dipodidae; genus Zapus; species Zapus hudsonius. The sequence continues at coordinate 15,221 of PVHP010013936.1, read as the reverse complement.
CAGCAATCTGAACTATGTAATTAAAATCCACACAGGAAAGTGACAAATTCCTTGACCAGTAGGGTCATAATCACACATGCTTTGCAGAGGAAAACAAGAGTGACATTTTTCAACTAGCATGAGAGATGAGATGGTAGAGGAGAGAACTCCAAGGAAGCGTCCATTCAGACGTTCCATCCAGAGTAGGAGGAGTTAAAAGCAAATCTCTAGGTTTATTCTACCTGCAGCTCTTTACACCCTTGCAGTAGTGATGACTCTGGACTCTGGACTGAAAACCAGATTCTCTTTGTCATGGTCTTGACTCCCTTGGGAAATGGCTCTTTGCTCCTGAGAACCCTTTCTTTCTTTGCCATACCAAAGTGGGTCAGTGAGAAGACACAGCCCTTTCCCTTTTCTTTCTTCCCTCCAGCCTCTTTTGTTCATCCCGGGTGTGATTTTTGTGCTGGTTGTAGCCCCCCAAGTTTCTACTTCTTTTCCTGGCTTTGTGACCTCACAGTCAGAACCCAGAATACTCTGCTTGAGATCTGCGGTCACTCTGGGCCACTGGTAGTTGTTTAAATAGCTTTTTTCACACTAATAGTAAGTTTACTCAGAGAATGAAACCATGTATATCTAATCCTAGTGTCTGACATATTACACAGATGCTCCTGAAAACAGGTTGGCTGTCTGGATGGATGGAGTAAGGACATGTGTAGCAGAGGTATTTTAAATACAACTGCTCTCAGACACTAACTCTGTTCCTTGTAGAGAACTATTTACTTATGCTATGACATTATTGTGGCTCTTATTCCTGTTCGAAACGCTTTAAGTGACAAGTTGAAGTTGGGGAGAGATGTGACATATTGAAACTAAGGAAAGATGACTGATCACTTTTATGCAATGATGTACCTGCATTACTGAGTGCCATCTGCCATGTTCCAGGAGCTAGGTGTTATGCATGAGAAAATGCAGAAATTAAGTCATTTACACAATGTTACAAGACAGTGATCTGTAACATTTGACACTGGGGCTATGTTTCCTAAACTCTATGACATGCTGGAGAACATTTTTTGAAAGATAACTGTTGCGGTCAGCTTCTTAGTTGCTGTGCAGAAAGAACCCAAACAAGAGCGGCTTGTGGAGGAATGGGTTTATTTGGCTTATGGACTCGAGGGGAGACTCCATCCTGGCAGGGAAAAAAATGATGGCATGAGCAGAGGGCTGGACATCACCTCTGCCACAGCACTAGAAATAGCAGCAGGAAGGTGTGCCAAATACTGGCAAGGGGGGACTGGCTTATAACCCCCATAAGCCCGCCCCAACAACACAGCTCTAGTGAGGGTCTAATTCCCAAATTGCCATCAGCTGAAGATCGATCTATCAGAACACATTCATTTGTTTGTGGGGGACACCTGGATCAAACCATGACAATAACTAATATTTGGAGGCTGTGTTATTTATTTTCCTTGCCCTGCCATTGGAGAGCCAAAATGCTTGGGATTATGTTTTTGGCAGATGTGGTTGTTATTCTTCCTAAAACCATTTTTTGCTTCTCTCCCTAATCTATTTCCTTTATTTAATGATACTATTTAGATATTTGATCATTAATTAACAAGTCACTCAAGTCTGAAGGAATTCCTACAAAAAGCAAATCTATTTAATGTCATTTAACCCAATATACCCAAAAGTGACCTGAGTATGTTTTACTTAATGATGAACTTAGTACTATTACAGAACATGTTGATTTGTCCTAAATCTTATTTTAGGTGCTGATTAATGAGTGCTGGATTCATGAAATGGAAATTATCTTTAGCTTGAATATCAAGACCGGAATGGTTTGATAATGACAAAACATACTGAGCCAACAGGCATATATGCTTGACACATAGAGTGTTTATTTTTCTTCTTTCTCTCAACTCTTTGTGGAGAATAAAAGTGGAGAAACAAAATGACAGAGCAGGACCTTCACCTTCTGCCAGAGCCTCAGCTTCCTTGCTGTACAAACGTGGAGCCCTTGCCTTCCTTCTATTATCTCCAAGACCTCCTCCCCCCACTTCTGCCATTAGTGACTGATCATATTGTAAGCAGCAGTAGTATATGAATACGCCAGGGGTGTGTTAGTCCATCTTATGTTATTATTAAAAAGTACCTATGGTTGGGAAACTTGAGGAAAAGAAACATATGTAGCTCACAGTTCTGTAGATAGGAAGTACAAGCCTCCTGGTGCCAACTTGTATGAGGACCTCATGTCAGCTCACGTCATGATGCTGGAATCATGGTGGCAGAGCATCTTTGAAACTGCTTCCTGGACGTGGTTTATAGGATTGTTTTAATCTACGTGATTTCTCCGTGGACCACTTGTCAGAAGATCCAGGGTAGGACTTCTTCCATTGTCTCTGTATTTCCCTGAAATGTGGATTAAACACAAGTCAGAGTTGTTTACATTGTGCAGCTCTGTTCTTTAAAGAAAACTTTTAAAAGGCATCCAAAATATCTGTGTGATTCATAAAGCATAAGCTTTGTAATCTAAGGCAAAAAGGGAGATGACACAGATTATCATAAATTGCTTTTTTCTGGGAGCTAGCATGGCCCAATTTGTGTTGACTGTGTTAACTAATGTACTTTTGGGGGAGGGTCAGTGGATAAGCGTGAAACTTCATGCATTGATTTTTTTTTCTCATATCCCAAGCCATACTCTAACGTAACTCTTTTGCGGGCCTAGCTGCTTTTACAGAACCACAAATGAAATCATTACAACATCATATGAGAATGAATAGTGATGTGGGAATTGGAAAGATTTTTAGCCATTAAAATTCCACAGCCAAAGGAACCCCTCAGGTATAAACAAGGAATGGCTACCATTTTATGTAATAAAGTGCTGCAGAGCTGGTCAGTGTATAAAGTATAAACAGAGCTCAAAGAGTTAAACTCTTCCCTGAGCTTCATCCAAAGGCTTTTTTCCCAGACTGTCCTTTCTCCACACCCATAAAGAAAAAAAAATTCTACTTTTTATGATCTATCAATCCCAAGTCATTTAAGCCCTGATTAAAGCCATCCATCTGAGGTACTTAAAGTCATGAACTCATTTTCAGTTGATTAACCACTCCATGAGGAGAAGGTGATACTTCAATTTAAATCTCTGATGAATTTCAGGCTGCAATCAGGAGAACTGATTTGCCGACATTTACATAGGTTAACCAAAGCCACTTCAGTTCAAAGAAAGCATATTTTGTATTTTTTTTAAAGAATCGTTTTTAGATACACCCTTTGTCGTTAACACTATTAGCTCAGTGAAATGGAAATTCAGGAAAAAGTAATATTACTAAACAAAACTGGCTTATCTATGAAAGAGACACGGGCTTCACTATTTCTCTCTGCTTTTCTACAGAACCATGGTGGGAAAGTTACAGATTTCCATGTTTTTGGAATGGAATTTATACATGATGAATCAGCCTATTACTGAGGTTTCATAGAAGTCTTGGATGGAATGCAGGGAAATTCTGATATGATTTTTTTAAACTTACCAGTAGTGTTATTTTACTTTTCTGGCAAGTCTAGCCTCATTTATATAGAGACCTGCCAAATGCTCCTATTTTATAGGACTTACGATAGTTACATCAATGCTTCAACGACTCTCACACCCTTGCACCTGTTTCACTGCCTTTTAATATCTCCAGTTCATTTCAATCTACTTACACAGACAGCTTATTTGCCGAGCATCACTCGACAGTGAGCCAAAAGCATGATCTTTAAGTGTAGTGTCTTCATTCACTACAGTATTTTTCAATAATGGGGAAAGAGCCTAACTGTGATGTTTTGCAGTGCTTTTATGATTCATAACACCTCAAGTTCATGAGTTTATCATAACTTATTTGTGATGGCTTCTTTATGGAAAAATATTTTTGCTGAGTTAACAATATCAAAAGCAAAACAGAAAAATAAACCCTTCAACTATCCCATCAGTGAAAAGATGGTCACAGATGTTTCTCATCCCAAGATAACTCTGGGGAAGCTAAAGGGAGGGTTTTCCATGATTCCCAGATGTTGCGTGCTATGTCTGTGTTCCCAGGATTCATCCCAGCGAAGATGCACTGGGGTTTGCAAATAGGAACTCCCTAGCTGAGTGGCTCAGGGTAGCAACAGGGATCATGAAGGAAATGGGGATTCACATCTGGAATTCTAAGGCAGCCATGGGATGCTCTGTCTCTGAATTTGGGACATTTTACATTTCTTCTTTAGTGTCCTGTAAAGAAGCCAAAAAGTCCCATAGGCTGATCTTAACTTTCTCTTTTTCTTTAAACCATTCTTAAAATATTTAGACAAAAGCAGTTAAGGGGATGGGCAGATGGCTCTAGGATGGAGAGATGGCTCAGCAGTTAAGGCACTTGCCTCCAGTGCCTAAGGCCCTGGGTTCAATTCCCCAGGACCCACATAAGCCAGACCCACAAGGTGGTGGGCCCTGGTGCATTCTCATTCTCTCTCTCTGTCTCTCTGTCTCTCTGTCTCTCTCTGTCTCTCTGTCTCTCTCTCTCTCTCTCTCTCTCTCTCTCTCTCTCTCTCTCTCTGTATGTCTGCTTGAAAGTGAATAATATATATAAAGCAGTTAAGGAGAAAATGGCCAGGAGCACAGGGGTGAGATACACCCAACCTTAAGGAGCTGCATTACTTAGTTGTTCACAATAATATGGCACCTCCACAATTTCCATCCCATCTTCCAACACACAGATTGGAAGCATCAATTCAACAGTGCTTCTCTCTGGAAGCCTTCCTGTGCTCATGTCACTGGGAGACTCCTTCCCCAAGTACTTCATCTTTCATCATCTGAATGAAGGGGCAACATCCACCCCAGTCAGCACATACAAGCCCCTCTTTCTTCTATGGCCTTTATGTAGGTAAAGCATTGAACCTTCTCAAGTGCTCTATGAAAGAGACACTGTTATTGTTCCATTACACGTGAGGACCTTAGGCTATAGAAGTTAAGCTCTATGTCCATTCACATGGGTGTGAATACAGTATTCAGTGTAGAAACCAAGTCGACTAGTGTCAGAGGCTAAGCTCAGTTCAGAAGTTCTGTGTTGGACTGCCTGTGTCTGACTTTTAGTGCATTTTCACAAATGATTATGTTTGTAATAGAATTTATTCCAAATATTAGTATATTACCATTGCTCACAAAAAGTCCAACACCTGCCTTCTCCTTCGAGTTCCACCATTAGAGTTATCTTGGGCTCATCATTCTTAATACTAGGAGATGATTCTAGGACTCTTTACTTGTGTATTATGGACCATTTAAAAGTTTGATACAGACGGCCCACAGAGGAGGATATCCAGCTGATTGGTAATGGGGAGGGGGGGCATTGGGGAATTGGGGATAACAACTCATTGTTTGCCCACTAAATAATGTAACTCATTATGGACAATATATACATATATATATATATGTTTGATTATTTTTTCATAGAAAACCTGAAATTATCCAACAGAGACTATGGTAGGAGAGCAACAGCATACAGAGAACCACAGAGGCTGCTTGTACTACTTGGTTCAGTTTTCTGCACAAACATGGGGGAGAGAGAGAGAGAGAGAGGAAATTAATATGAAAAGCCATTACATCATCTGCCTAGGAAATTTGTAGCATTGATGTAATATAAAAGGAACTCTAAGTACAAGGTTGTCATAGAGATTACATCCTCTAAACAACCATGTCTCAGCTACTGCTCAGAGCTACGTGTCTGAATTGGTCTCATTTGAGGGTCTTGGTAGGAATCCAAACAACCACTGAGAAAAGTTATTCTCTGATGGAATCATTCAGAATTACATTCTTTGGGACTTTAGATTTAAATTTGTAAAACTGTTTTGTATATTATATGTATCATTTTTTGCCTCCCACCCAGTAGTGAGATGAAATGATTAGAGGAAAAATAAAGCAAAATAGCAAAATAAAATTATAGAAACAGCTAAGGCTTTTCTCTCATAATTTAAAAATACTCTATGTGCAGAAGGGAAAGTTGCTTTTAAAAGAAAAATGAGTAGTCTTTTCTGTAATCCCTGGATTCATTACAGGTATATTCTTTTGTGTTAATTCAGTATTGTTTATCAGGCTCATTACAGTGTAAAGTGCTATTATTATTATTATTATTATTCTGACTATATTTGAGAAGGTGCATTTTTTGCATGTTTATATGTATGGTTTTCATACATCCATGGATATGGGTACAAAAAAGGTGTGTTTTTGCACATGAATGTGGAAGCCATAGACTTATATTATGTCATCCTCAATCACTTGCTACCTTATTCTTTGAGACAGGATCTCTCTCTCTCTCTGAACTTACAGCTCACTGATTCAGCTAATGTAGATCGGCAGTGAGCTCCAGGGATCACCTTTCTCCACCCCCTAGCATGGGGATTACAGATGATTATCACTACACCCAGCATTTTCATGTGGGTACTAGGAATCAAAACTCAAGCCCTCGTGTTGTGCAGCAAGTAATTTACCCACTGCTCCATGCCCCCAACACTGAAAGGGTATTTCAATGGACGTGCACCATCACCAACCTGCCAGTTTCTCTTCAGATTTTCAACCAGAGGCATCCAACAATTCTTGGCATACCTGTGTTGGTAAGTCTCATCTCTTTTGATCTGGTGACCAGGTAGGCCTGTGACTCCAGCTTGTTTGTCAACTAATCTGTACTTATCTTTTCAGAAAGTGGGTCCATCTGTATCTCTTCTATGCTAAGTAAGGCTCTCATGTTCTCAAGGTATTTCTTGATAAACCACCTATCATCTCCCCTGCATCTTTATCACGTCCCACACTTCATGGTACATCTACTCTGTCTGTGCTTTCTGATAACATACCATCTGGGGAGAGAAGTTTCAGCCCGCTCTGCCCTCTACATTCATACAACACTGAGAAAGATCAGCCAAGCATTCTGCAATTGCCTCTCTGTCCTGGGAATCTCATCTTCCAAAGCTCTCCCATCCTCTAATTTACAGCTAACGTAATTCCTTCTGAGGTAGACAGTGTTAGGAAGCAATGGAAGGAGGAGATAACACATGTTGAAGAAGAGTCTAATCTGGTTCGTCGTAGCCTCTACTCCTCGGACCCCTAAAATCTATATATCAGGAGTAGTAATGTGTGATGCTCAAAGTTGTCAGCCTGCACCAACCAACTTTTTTTTTTCTGTTGGAATGACCTTTCTTCAGACTTCATGTTTCCTTTCTTGGGTTGTAAATCTAATGATGTAGCATTTCAGATCTCATGTGCCTTGTCATCTGACTCACCAGAGAAGAAGACAGACTTTCTCCTTGGTAGGTTTATGAAGACTAACACAGGCACACTCAGATCTGATTCTGTGCACTGGGAGGCAGCCGGCCTGAGCAGAGCATCGGTTTGCATTTGCTGTCTGCCTGCTCCTGGAAAAGAGGCTGAAAGTTTTCATAATGGTTTATCCTTGATTATCTATGTCTGCCTTACTTGTGGGCTCATTATTTATTTTTTTTGAAAAAAATTACTTCTCAAAACTATCAGTCTTTTTCTACTTTGTTTTCTCCTTTTTCTCTTTAGACAGGGTCTCATGCATGTGGGGGTGGGGGGTCTCCAACTTGCTTTTCAGCCAAGCATTACCTTGAATTCTGGATCCTCCCTTTTAACTTGTTGAAAGTTTGCATAATGCACCTGTAACACACACACACACACACACACACACACACACACACACACACACACACACACACACAGAGTTTATATGGTGCTAAGGATCAAAGCCAGTCCTTCCTATGTGCTAGGCAAGCTATCTGCCAACTGGGCCATAGCCCTTTCTTCTATATCAGCAGCAGCTATATCTGATATATATTTATAAGTAATAAAGGCAGTATTTTTATTTTTGATTTTTCAAGGTAGTGTCTCGCTCTAGCCCAGACTAACTTGGAATTCACTGTGTAGTCTCAGGTTGGCCTTGAACTCCTGGTGATCCATCTGCCTTTGGCCTCCAACCCAGTGTTGGGATCAAAAGCGTGTGCCCCACTCCAGCAGTATTTTTTAATCTCCTCCCTCTCTCTCCCTACCTCCCTTGTTCTCTTTCTTCTTCCCTCCTTTCTCTCATTAGGATCATGTTATATAGTCAAGATTTTCCCTATTGCTTTGTAGTTCAGCCTGCCCTTGCATTACTCCAACCTCAGCCTCAAAAGTTCCAGGATTAGAGGTGTGTGTAACCAGGCTCAACTTCATCTCCTTTAGTCTTATTTGTTAACTTGTTCAGACACTGGCCAGATAAGAGAATTATAATTGGTTCAATTTCACAGAATCACATGACACATTGCATATATGCCATGCATGTGTCTATGACATATTACATTATCATTACCACGTTAACATTCTCCCCAGTTCTACCCATCTTCTCTCAGCTGTAACATAGTGTGTGAAGACTTTGGTAAAGTTATGGCTGAGACACATGCGAATAATGTAACTCCAGACAAGACATTTTGTCTGTGGGCCTTAATATTTCATTTTGCAGCTCAAGATATTAAGAATTCCTTCATATGCTTATTGGAGAGATTCATTGGGACAATGTATATTGCATGCATTTCACTTGTCACTTCTCTTACCAATTTTTGGCTGTGCTGAGAAACCAGAGAACTCTTACAATTCTTCATATCAAATATTTTGGCATTGACTATTTTTTAAAATCATCATTATCACTCATATGTGAAAACACATATCCATCTACAAGTATTTTCAACACCCAGGTTGCTTCTCATAAAAACAAGTTATAACTCAGTGGATATCTGAGTACATCCAATTCAGGAGCTTTTGTTTCTTTTCTGAGGCATTTAGTCATGTTTTAAAGACTATGATGTGGATTTATAATGTTCCAACATCATATGTCTCAGCCAGAAAACAGGAAAGGAAAAAAAATGAATAAGTTGCCTGAGTTTTCTATCCAAATTCTTGTTGGGTTTTGGAAACTTGAATATCCTTTTTAGTCTGAGGCAGAGGTTGTGAGAATGGAAGAGTTTTCATAAGAAAAATATGTCTAAAGAATTTGGATCACAGTGAATTAAATTGTTGTGCACATGTGCTAAACTATGCTACATCTTGATTTATGCTGAAGCATCCATAGTCTCTTTTTGAACAGACAAGTACAAATTAATCACAAGGACAATTGGGCGAGGAACAGAGTGATATAGATAAATTAACATTTCATCCATGTGACAAAGCGCCTTAGAGAAACAATTTAAAAGAGGAAAGGTTTATTGGCTTACAGTTTCAAAGGTTTCAGGCAATGGTCCCCTGAATCTGTTGTTTCTGGGACCTGGTGCATCAGAATCACTGTGGCGGTGGTCATGTGGGGGAAAAATAGTGTTTCACCTTATGTCAGCTACCACATAGGGACAGAGAGAGCAGAAAGTGGAGCCCAGGCAAGATGAAGCATGCTTCCAAGGCCCCGCCCCTTCCATTTAGGCCACGCCCTCTAAACTCCCATCACCTCCTCAAAAATCCATCACATTAGATATCCTTCAAATCATGAAACCATTGATGAGGTCAGAGAGCCCAAGATCCCATCACCTCCTCAAAATCCCACCTCTGAATATTCCTGTATTATAGATAAAACCTTCAAAGAAGGGTATATTCTAGAGCCAAACCATAACAGTGTGTGATAGTTAGGTTTTGTTGACAACTTGATCTTTTTAATTATCTTTGGTGGGTCTCTGAGGATGTTTATAGGAAGGCAGCCTCTCAGCAAGGGGCAAGTTGTAAAGAAGACCAAAGAAGCTAGAACTAAACATCCTTTCCTGTGTGGACAGTGCAGGAAGGAAATTCCAGAGACTCAGGAAGCTATTAAGTCTGGGGAAGGTTTGTAAGACCACACCCTAAGGCTATATAAAGGGGAAGAGATTCTCTCTTTGGTCCCTGCCTGTTTCCTGTTCTGTGTGTGTGTGGTGTAAGTGATGGGTTTTTCTTTCTGCGAAAGAGGGCCAGGCTCTTTTGCTGTTACGGAACTTCCCCTCAATCTGTAGTTTCAATAAATACTTTCTTCCCCCAAACTGCCTGGTTTAAAGATTCATCCCAGTGGCCTATGGCTGACTACAACAGAGAGTATTTGAAAATAACTTGGAAGGAAATTGTGTTACTGAGATACTGTAAGACTGCTCTTTGCTGATCCGTCTGATACAGTTGGAGATACTAACTGAGGTAGAATGCATGCAAATGTCTTCAGAAGTCTCTCAGCAGCCAAGCAACTCTGGGAAATGAATGCTATCTGGACAGCAGTTAAGTTTCCCTCATTTGGTATATGCACATGAAAATCCATAAAAATCTATGAAAATATATACACCCATAAAATATAGTTATTACAGTGGAATAACAAATGCAGCCCTATGACCTGCCTTTAGGATTTTTCATATGTCCATCAAGTTACAACTTTAAATTAATGAATTGCTCATTTCCTTTTCTGAATATATCATAACTTTTTGACCAATATCCAACACACTAGTAGTTAGATTATATTTGATTCTAACTGGAACTAGAATATTAAGTGTGCACAGTGAGTGTGGGGTATTTTATGCACATGTTTACATAAATACTTATCCAATTCATTTTTCAGTTGAATTCTTTGAAGTAAAATTAATGGGATAAAGGGAATGCATATTTTATAGCTTCTCATATCTATTTCCAAATTGCCCTCCAAGGGAGATGGTTTTAATTAATATTCCCAACAGCAGGGTCTGAGAAAAGCCAGTTGTTCCACATCTTGGCAGAACTGGATCTTCACCATATTGTTCAGGCTTTGCAGTCTAAAAAGCCCATCTTTAAATATTTTTTCTACAGTACATAAGAAAAAATGTTCTATAAGATTAGTGTTGGAAGAATAAAAAAATCAGTGAATAAAGGAGAAAAGAAATAAAGCAAGGAAGGAAAGAATTCTCTTCAGAACCCTTCTGTGCAGGAACTTCTCTTTTCTAATAAAGAGATATTCTCAAGTTGATTTATTGATCAAAATATTAATTCTACAGGCCAAGGATCACAAAAAAAATTAAAGAATTCCTCATCACACATTATAACTCCTAAAATCCTAGTAAAAGCTTTGTTTGAACACCACTCATAAAGTCTGTGATTGGAATTAAATTACTCCTCTTGGTATTACAGGAAGAGATTTGGACATTGAAGACCTATTTTTCTGTATCATTGGCTCATATGATAAAACTGCTTTTGACATTTACCTAGTTATATCAACTTAAAGTGTTATTAAGAAACAGTAATTATTAATTAAGTGTCAATATACTGGAAATCATATTTTATGTACCCATGTGTTGTATTCAGCTTTCTAGTTGCTGCAGAAAGAACCCAAGCAAAAGCAGCTTGTGGAGGAAAGGGTCTATTGGCTTAGGGACTCGAGGGGAGACTCCATCCTGGCAGGGAAAACAATGGCATGAGCAGAGGGTGGGCATCACCTCCACCACAGCACTGCAAACAGCGGCAGGAAGGTGTGCCAAACACTGGTAAGGGGAAGCTGGCTTATAACCCCATAAGCCCGCCCCCAACAATACAGCTCCATTGAGGTTATAAAACCCAAACTGCCATCAGCTGAGGATCAATCATTCAGAACACATTCATTTGTTTTTTGGGGGGACATGTGGATCAAACTATGACACCAATATGCAACTATTTCATAGTTATGATATCATTAATTATAGTATATTTGAAACTTCTCCTGGGAGATGAGTATAGAAAAGTAATAAAAGTATGAAAAGACCTGCAGAAGTCTTTGGAGAGAAAGATAGAGACACAGAGTCTCTCTCTCTAGTCTCTCTCTCTCTCTCTCTCTCTCTCTCTCTCTCTCTCTCTCTCTCTCTCTCTCTCTCTCTCTCTCTGCATGTACCATGCATGTGCAGTGCTGGGAAAAGAAGCAGAGCCTTGTGCATGTGATTGTAGCAATCTACTGCTAACCTACATTTCCAGGCCTTGGTTCTTGAGACAAAGCTGTGTGATATATCTCAGGCTAGCCTTCAATTGGCCATGTAGTTGAGGCTGCCCTCAAGTTTGTCATCCTCCTGTCCCGTCTCCCAAGTGCTATCAGCATGCTTGCCTAGCTCTGCAGTGTGTTAATTATATGAACAAAAACGCTGTGATTGTCCATACGCTGGATCATTCTGGGACACAGTATTCTAACATTACTTCCCTGATGCATTTTAATCTTTCACAACCCACTTCATTAAAGTGACATTTTCTTGTTTGGGTCTTCACCTTTGCATCCGATGAAGACAGCCAGAATAAACTCTCTCACTTATATTATTGATGATGTAAATAAGACAAATCACATAGCCGAAATAGTCAAAGAAAAGGCTGGAGGTCAGCACATGCTGGGCTTGTGTAGCCAGCAGCTTAAGATTTGGAAGGTAGTGACCCAGTCCTGTTTGCAAGTGCTTCTGAGAAACCATGAGTCATTAGTTTCCATTTGCAAACAGCACAGGGAGAGAGAGACCTGCACACGGCGGTGATGCAGAGGCTTGTCAGCTGCAACACATTTCTTCATTTATCAAATCGTTAGTCATAGCTCAGGAAAGAGCTTGGACTGTTCAGCCACTGAGGTCATAGCTGTCTCCTCCCTGCTCCTCCTGACTTACGTAAACCCACTGCCTCCCTTCAAAAGGATTGCCCTTGATCTCCAAGGTCCTGGCTTGATGGTGGCCAGCTATGTGTGTTTATATCCAAGCATGAATGTTAGAGAGAAATTCCTATGTTCAGAACCCTTGTTTCAGTATGGAGAAAAGAATGATAAATCATAAATAAGTCAGTAAAGGAAAATAAAACACCCAAAGCACTCCTAATTTATTTCTGAGTGTTATTTCCCTGCTCCCTGGTTCTGAAGATGCTTAATTATTCACGTGTCCATATATCTGCATTCTTTGTGGTGGGATTTTGGGAATCTGTTTCCCTACCGTTGGACCTGGCCCAGCTAGTGGCTTTCTCTGACTAACAGAAATGAAGAAACAAAAGGTGTGCAGTTAGAAGCCTCCAGCTGCTTTGCACACCTGTCTTCTGTCATCATCAGGACTGGCCAAGCCAGCTTGCTTGCTGCAACCTAAGAGATAGGTAGACATCCTAGACTTGCCATCTCCTCCTGAGCTGACAGCTAAAGTAGGCCTGTGAATGAACCTTGCTGAGACCAGAAGCCCCACTTAGCTGCCCCATGTTCACATTACCAAACTTCAGAATCTTGGTTGCTATTTTAAACAATAACATAGCAAAAGCTACCTAGTACATTGTCTATGCTCAAAGCTACTAAATTTCCAAATAATAAGGAATAAATTGAAGACAAGGGGTTTTAAAAGAAATTGCAAATTCTGTTGCCGTTAGGAGCCAAGGAAGTTATGAAACTGATTAAAATATCCAAGAATAAGAGAATTCACCAGACCTCTTTGCTTTTATTTAACCTATTTTAATCAGGATAGTTTGTTCAAAACTATTTCATATTTCTTGATAAAGCTTTGTTATTTGCATTTGTTTTAATGTATTTGTCTTTAATATATATATACACACACATATATATCATGCCACATGCCATATATATTTTAAGGCATGTTGAATGATATTTGACATGTGGATACAAGGTGATGAAATTATTGGTGCAATCATGTATATCATCAATGTGGATTTCTCTTTAGTATGAAGTAAGACCATCCAAAATCTACTCTGCGTAAATTTTTGCTGTATAACGCTATATTGTTAACTGTAGTTTTATACTGAACAGTAGTAGATCTCTAAATTTATTCTTACTTGTCAACCTTCTCTTTCTTTCTTGTCACAAATTAGTTGCCCATACATGTTTTCTTTGTTGTCTATTCCGTTTCAGTGGTCTAAATGCCTGGTTTTATGGAAATGCTGCAGTGCTTTGTTTACTATAGTGTTGTAATGTAATTTGAAATTAGAACAGTGTGATGCCTCCAACTTTGTTTTTCTCTTTCAAGGTTGCTGAAACTATTCTGGCACTTTTGAAATTCCATATGAATTTTGAAATTTCTATTTTTTTCTATTTCTATGGGAAATGCCATTAGAATTCTGAGAATGATGATGATGAATCTGTTTATTGCTTTGGGGAATACGGATGTTCAGCAAAACTATTTCTTTCAGGCCAGAGAAATAGCTCAAACCTGAAGGTGTTTGCCTGAAAAACCTAATGACCTGAGTTCAATTCCCTAGTACCCAAATAAAGCCAGATTCATAAAAGGGGCACACACATCTGGAGTTCATTTGCAACGGCATGCTCATTCTCTCTCTAGATCTCTCTCTCTCTGCTTACAAATAAATAAAAATATTTTTAAAAAGTATTTAATTTCATACTCATAAGACCTATTGTGGTTTGTATATTTTTATTAAGAATATTCATGCATGAACATATCATACTTTGTCATGCACTTCTCCCATTACCTTGTTTTGTCCCCTCTCCCCCTCTTCCTTTTGACTGGAACACCCTCTTTTTTGATTAATTTTTTTATTCTGATGTCTCTTTCAGTTTGTCTTCCATCATCCTCGTCAGAGTGTCAATGAGCTCAATACTGCATAGTTCTTTTGGAGGTAATGGCTGCCAACAGCTTCAATGAACCAATAACTTCATGTCTCGAGTAGTATCCCAAAGTGTCCTGCTAACACTCTCTCCCTTTTTATTCCCAAAGTCACCAGAGAGGAGTGTTGGGACTTGACGTTCCCTGTGGCTGCTCCAGCATTGCTAGAAGACCCAGTTTCATGAATGTCAAGACAAGAAGACACCTACACGAGGGATGGTCTTCATCAAGAATGCAAAAGGACAGTCAGCTTTGTGATTGGGCAGAAGTAGTTTACCAAGGAAATTCGTCATTGGCCTTTCAAAATGTTGAACACTTTGGACGTAGAAATTAAAGGAACCTTGAGGCCTTATAAATAAACTTTTCTTCCTTTCCAAAGATATTATGCCCCCAGACTCAAGTTTTAGCTGTGAAACGAAAGGGTCGGTATAGGCTATGTTATCTTAATGTCAAATGCTATATGACTCTCAAATTATATATATTAAAAATCTATATAACTCATTAATACCTCCATATAGTAGTTTTAATTTTTACATTTTTAAAATTTTGTTGAAAATTTTCATATATACAAAGAATATGTTCTATCATAACCCCCTCCCTTCCTTACTTTTGTCTCTCTTCCCCAATCTTTCAAAATCCTTCTTCTTCTGTTTTGATGTCATTTTTTTCTATCCTTCATCCTT
>PVHP010013935.1:0-40064 GCA_004024765.1 Zapus hudsonius | reverse complement strand
AATAGACCTCCAAACCAGGCACAGTTATGGGAGGAAGGGATTTATTGAAGTTACATATCCAGGGGAGTTCCATAATGGTGAAAGATGCTGGCCCCCTTTCACAGGTCCGAGAGAGAGAGAGAGAGAGAGAGAGAGAGAGAGAGAGAGAGAGAGAGAGAGAGAGAGAGAGAGAGACCATCACCAACACTACACACACACACACACACACACACACACACACACACCAGCAAAAAGGCAGGGGAAAAGAGAACTTTTCTCCCTCTTTACATAGCCTTAGGGTGGGGTGTTACAACCCTATCCCAGACTTGTTAACTCCCTGAGTCTCTGGAATTTCCTTTCTGCACTACCCTCCCAGGAAGTGATGTTTGTTTCTAGCTAACATGACTTCCTTACATCCTGCCTCCTGCTGAGAGGGCTGCCTTCCTGTGAACAACCTCAGAGACTCACCCAAGATTACTAAAAAATTCAAGTTGACAAGGAAACTTAACCATCATAGGATCCGAGGCCCTTTTGGAACCACTGCAAAAGAATGGAAGACATTGAAGAATGCAGAACATATCTGGAAAAGCAGAGAATCAGCTCCAACTCTTGTTAAATAATTGTCTCACTGAATGACTTGATTTCAAAGCTTGATTTCCACATCCTTAGATTGAGCTCAATCACATCTTGTATCTTGGAAGATGACGGAGAGGAATAAATGAATGATGTAATTGTCCCCTAGGAAAAGATATCCAGTAAGTAGCAAGCAGATACCTGTTTTCTTCCTTTCCACCATCTTGACTTCTTCATCTTCCCTCTGTGTCCTTTTCTCTGGTCAGTGCAAAGCAGGCATAGTTTCTATTGAACTGCAGGTGACTTTTCTAAATAGAAGAGATAGTCATTCTCACCTTAGAATCATCAGATCTTTTAGAATGCATCAGATCTTTTCTTTAAAACATAATCCCTGCAGAAGGTTAAAAGGCAACAGACTACTCACTGAGGAGGATATCCAGCTGATTGGGGATGGGGAGGGGGGCATTGGGGAATTGGGGATAACAACTCATTGTTTGCCCACTAAATAATGTAACTCATTATGGACTATATATATATATATATAGTCCATAATATATATATATATATATATATATATATATATATATATATATATATATATATATATATATATATATATATATGTAAAGACAACAAAAGTGAGAAAATATAAAGAGGTAACATTACTCGTCTTTTATTAAAAAATGCTCTCTTACAGTGGCTTTAAATTAGTGGATAAATCCAGGGCCTTTCTTTTGTGTATTTATGTCTCCCTGAATTTTTAAAGTCTCTACCCATCAGTACTATAAATATCAGATATCTTTTTAAATCCTTAGATATCTACGTCCCCTCACCTTTTAACTTAATAATGAAAAAATTATAGTCCATGGGCTAAATTCAGCCTCTGGCCTGTTTTTGTGGATAAAGTTGTGTTAGAACACAAGCACTCATTTGCTTCCATGTTGTCCACATCTATTTTTGTGACATTGAGTGACTTAGCTGTCACAACACAATGGCTTAAAATTGTTATTATGTCTTTTGACAGAACTTGGTCCCCGTTGACATTGTGGACCTACAAGGGAAGGCAGAAGGGATATAGTATTAGGACCTGGACAGGTGACCATCACCATCTACCAGAACAAAGCTGAATCTAGGCATGACCTGACCAGTTCATCATGGCCGACCAGTTGATAAACCTTTTGTTTCTTTGAGATTTAATGCTATTATTAATATTTCTATACTTTATAAAATCAAGAAAAAGAAGGTATAGTTGGAGCAAAAAAAAAAAAACTCCTAAGATTGTGGGGTTGAAGGAGTTTTTTCCCAAGCTTTTATTTTCTGGACCTTATTTAAATTTTCTAAAAGAAGTTTAAGAATTGTAAATAAAGGGCTAAATATAAAACAAAGATAAGAATGACAATATAGACTATGTGGAAGGAAGGGCGTACATTTGGAAATGTCAAAAATTTTCAGGAATTAAACAAAGTAATCGATGAACATCTATATCATACAATAAGCCAATCACCATTAAAATGCAACTATACACACGCACATATGTGATGTAAATACAAAATTGTATTGAGCTCCTGGAATTGTTAGAAAAGGTGAGTTATTTTCATGGAACGTGTAGGATCTCCTATGGACCTGGGATTCCAAGCCCCAAATATATATATATATGCATGTATACATATGCATATATATATATTATATATATGCATGTATACATATGCATTCATGTGAAAATAAAGTATTGTAGGATGGAGTAAATAAAAGTAAAATTTTAAAAAATTACCTTCAAGAAATTTCTAAATTTTTGGCCCCAAAAGACATTTGTCTCCTTGGTTTTACTTCTGACACAGAACATTTTGATTAAAATATTTCTGGGGCTTTGTTTTCAGAACTCACCAGAGAAAAAGCAACCAACATATCACTGAATATGTGGAAGAAGGCATTTAAGAACAATTAGCATGGTTAGAATGGGAGGAACTACACAGTGAATTCAACAGTGTGTAGGTAAGGCTGTCAATATCTGACCGGCCTAGCAGTGATATCAACAAGGGCACAGAAACCAGTACTACAGTATCAGGTTTTATTTTGTTTGTTTGTTTTGTTCTTTGTGGGGTAGGGTCTCACTCTCGCCCAGGCTGACCTGGAATTTACTTTGTAGTTCCAAGCTGGCTTTGAACTCACAGCAATCCTCCTACTTCGGTCTCCTAAGTGCTGGGGTAAAAGGTGGGCACCACCATGATCAGCATCAGTTTTTGCAGTTTTATTGTAGTTTAACCCACCAGGAGAGAGGAACCCCCTCAAATCACCTTCCTGCATGTGCTAGAAGTAAATGGAGGAATATAAATGGCTTGGAGTAAAGAGACCTAGTTCTGGGTTGGTTGCAGTTGGGACCTATCCAGTCTATGTTAGTCTAGTCCCTCTTGAAATCGTGAATGGCAAGCTTTGCCTCTGAACTCAGTCTGAAAGGCCTGTGTTTGTTTTTCAGGTTCTGCTTGTTGGAAACTTTCGGTTCCTTCTTCTCAAGGTACTAAGATTCCTCTTGCCAGTCGACTTCCACTACTTTCTCAATAGGTTACAGTATGCTTGTGAGGATTTTATGTTTTTGAACCTAATATGGTTTAACCTCATGGCAAGAGGGGACATGAGTGGTAGGGGAGAGAGTCTAAGCCTTTGAATAATTAGATCAGTCTGAAAATCCCTGGCTCCAACCCTCACTGAGCTGTTGACCAAAGGGACCCATGAGGTTCCAACAACAAGACAGAATTCTGTCAAAGCTCTTGAGTGCCCTCCCCAGGCCTGAGGCAAAACCCTGTTGCTGAAGAAACCACAGAATGTCATAGACCAGCATCAAGAGACCCTTTGAGGTCCGGAACGGTATCCAGCTTCCAGAAGGCACTTAGTGTAGTGCTGGAAGGCATTGCACAGGCTGCCAGGGGAAACTGATCAACAAAAGCTGGAGTAAACAGAGACCACTGACATGAAACACAATCTGCAGCCATGAGTAGGCTGACCACACCTCCTACTGGGAGAGAACAGCGAACCAAGAAAGGAGCACTTGTGTAATGGAAAAGCCTGAGCCTGGAGGAGACAATCAACAGCTTTCAAATTTGGCCAAATTTTCCACTTAGTGAGGGGGAGCCCTTGTCTGGAACTTGGGATTCAGGGCTATAGGGATCGGATCCCATACTCTTGGGCTCCCAAGACAAGATGCACTATGGGAGCGATTGACAGGGAGGCTACTAAAAATAGAATCTAGGTAATCCAGAATTGTGTATATTTGTTAACCTACACTGATCTCACTCTCCGATGGAGATTATGTTTGTATTTTTCAGGATGCAGCGAGAGAGCTGGGGCCCATCTAACCCTACCAACCGACCGCAGGCAGAAAGCTGAGATCCTGGCAAGAGAGGAGCCACCACAGTCATATCGTGGAGGATCCATATAGAGCCCCGCAGAGAATGATGGGATGAACAAGGGACCCACAGCCACAGCCATTCAATCAACTCAGGATAAGCCAGTGAGACAGAAACCAACAATTTTTGACACAAAGATCCCTAAGCTCACAACATTAAAGCATCCTTAATACTCACCTACCACGACTCAGGGAACTGAGCAGAAGAGGGGGTGGAAAGATTGTAAGAGCAGTGGTGGGGGAGACTATCCAGAGGCATGGCACCCCTCAGTAACAACATACTAGGGCCAGGAGAACCTGGCAGAATACTAGGCTATCCATGGTCCCCTGTCACAAGGACTAATCCAGCTGACCCATGGAGGAGGATATCTAGCTGATTGGGGAGGGGGGAGGGGGGCATCGGGGAATTGGGGATAACAACTTATTGTTTGCCCACTAAATAATGTAACTCATTATGGACAATTTTTAAAAAGGTACTAAGATTCTACCTTCTGTCCTGAAAAAAAAAACAGTGAACAGATTATTATTTAATTTGTAATTATTTGTGAAGAGAGAGAATATGAATTAACAATCCAGGGCTTCTAGCTGCTGCGAATGAGCTCCAGATGCATACAACACTTTGTGCATCTGGCTTTCTGTGGGTGCTGGGGATTCAAACTCTAGTCATCAGGTTTTATAGGAAAGCACCTTAACCACTGAGACATTTCTATAGCACCTGAACAAATATTTAGAAATAACTACATTGCCAAATTCAGAAGAATAACAGATGGAGAGATGATGTGATCCAAAAGAGCTTCCATCTGAAGCCACACATGATGGTAATGCTAGCTAATAGGATGGACCTACATCATGAAAGGCAGGAGCTCTGCAATGACTTCCCTGGCAGTCATGTCCTTTCCTGTCTCTGCTCCAGTTACCCTGTCCCAACTAAAACAGAGCTTACCAAGGGAGTTTACTAAGGTCTGGAAAAGACCTAAGGAATCCTATTCCTACTGCTCAAGAAGTGTCTTTGCTTTCAGAATATGCTTTACACGTGTCTCTTGAGTGTCTGGGCCTACTGCTCATTCTAAATCCATGAAAGTGGACTCCCTGTTCAGGGAACAGCCCTTGCCCAAGAAACATTTTGTATCCAAGTCACAGCATGTGTTTTGGGCTCCTGGGCAAACTGTTTTCTTGGCCTCTACAGACATGAGTATCAGGACTTTAAAGGTGAGCAAAGGTATGTGAAGCAGGCCCGTGGAAAGGGGAAACCAAAGGAAAGAGAAGGAAAAAGCAAAGGAAATAGCATCAGCTCATCAAGAAAGAAAATGTCTTCCTCAGTGACTAGAAGGAAAATTGCATTTATCGTCTTTTCATGTGCTAGAGGAATGTGACCTTCCATAACGAATGTCATTCCTGTGGTGAAGTCCAATTCAGTGAAATTTTAAGTGGTTTCTTGAAGGGATTCTAATTCTGCCAAATTGTTTTGGCCTTGTTTAAGCATTCTGAGCTTCACCCAATTCTCTAATAGAATTAATAAAATTGTTTAATGAAAAAAGCTGTTCTCTGTAGGCTCTGGATCATTGCTGGGCAGAAGCTGAGAAGTCTGTCTCCCTTGATTTCCTTACTCTAGACTTGAAGTATTCCTTCTTCTTCCCTCCTCCAGACCAGGTTAGGAGTAGATGCTAAATGAACTTAGTTAAGGGAAAACCAGGCCTATCTTCCCAAGTCAGGTGTGTGAGAAGAACCTAGTCCATCTGGAGGGGGAAAGGAACAGACTTGCTATGGAAAGATGACGCTCCCTGGGCTAGGGCTTCCTTGTCTTCTGGTCCCGTTGGGTCAGGTTTGAAGATGAGGGTTCCTGTGTTGGAGCATTGTTGAGGTAGAGTGCTCTTAGGGGAAGTTTGGTCATGGAAGCAGGGTTGATTGCATAAGGCAGAGCAATGGTTAGGGCATAATGTGCCTCACGTTTCAATCCTGGTCTCACGGAGAGATCAGCAGAGTAATTCCCACTTTGGGTCAAAGGACAACCAGTTTGTACCTGGTCCCTAATGACGGAGTGGCTGAAATCATTGGCTGCAGATCATTCTCAGGGTGGGGCAATAACTTTTTTATGTACCATAATTGATTCACTGGATGCCTGACAGGTGGAATGACCTCAGTTACCAAGCAGGGAGTATTCTGAACCTTTAGCAACCAGAACATCAGCTGTGGGAGGGGAATAGCAGTCCATTAAAGAAGTCCAGGTGAGACACCAATAGTTTCTATAGCATGGTGTATTTGCCTCTACAGAAGTATCCTAAGAATACTTATAATATACTTATTCTAAGCGGTTTGACCACTTAGAAAAGATGAATAAATAACCCAGCTGAGAATACAGGGAGTCTCTAGTGCTGCAATGAATATGAACATAATTTTTTTTCAGAAAAACAAGGTTCATATGCCTATTTTTGACTTGATAAGAGGGAAGGTAATATGCTAAGAGAGACTTTGTGATTATGATGTCACAGGTCTTTAATGGCCCCTTCCAGTAGATTTTTATTACGAAAATTAAAAAAAAAACTCCATTTAAAGTTGTGGTACATGCACACTATGGAATTATATGCAGTTTAAAGGAAAAATGACAATGAAATTTAAAGAAAAATGGATGGAATTGGAGCAGATCATTCTTAGTGACCACACACAAGAGCAGAGAGCCAATAGCCGCATATTCTCCCTCATACGTGGTTCCTAACCATGTTAAACTGGAACATTAAGAAAATCTGTCAGTGAATGGAGAGACTATAAAAGGGAATGGAAAGAATTGGGGGGGGGAATGGGAAGACGGGGGAACTCATACAGTAAACTAAACTATTAACAAATTGACACCATAAAACTCTAGCTTATATACAGTAAGCTACTGAGGAAGCTGTGGGCACCACCTTGGTATGAGTGGTCATAAATAGAATGGGAGGAAGTCTAACCTCAATAATAATTGCTCAGGCCTGCATCTCCCTGTCCCAGTTATTGATTCCTTTCCACACTGAGCTGTTGATCAAAGAGACCCATGAGGTCCCAAAATATGACAGACTTCTGTCAAAGCTCTTGAATACCTGCCCCAGGCCTAAGGTAAGACCCTATTGCTGAAGAAATCACAGAGTGTCATCAAACAACACCAAGAGATCCTGCTAGATCCAGAATGGTAACCGGCTCCCAGATGGTAGCATGTGTAGCACTGGAAGGTGTTGCAAGAGCTGCCAGGGAAAATTGGTCAAGGATATTTAGAGAAAGCAGAGACTACTGATATACAATATAGACAGTTGTCACAAGAATGCTGAACACATGGCTGTATGGAAGAGACCAACAAGTCAAGAAATGCTCATCTGTGCAATAATGGCATTAAACAGAGGAGGTTAATCAATGGCTTACTGATTGGCTAAGAGATCTGCTCAGTGACAAGGAACCCTTGGAACTGGGATCCATGGCAAATCCTATGGGGACCAAGAACTTGGGCTCCTAGGGGAAATTCCCACTACCAGAGAGCTACAGAGGGGCTACACCCATTAGAATCTTGCCAAAATAGCTATGTTGTCTCATTTAACATATATTGATCTCACTCTCTGATGGAGATTCTGTTTGTATTTTTCAGAAGGCATTGAGAGATCCGGGGACAACCCAATTCCACCAACAAGACATTGGATGATGGCTGACATCCTGGCAGGAGACAGACCACCCCTGGCCTTCACACAGGGACCAAATTAAACTTACAAGAAAGTAATGAGACAAACAGGAGACCAATCACCACAGCAAGTCTTATAACCCATAAAAAGTCAATGGAGACAAACACCAAGGATACCCAACACAATCCAGGGCAAAGATCCAGAGATACTTAAGATCTCAACAACAAAGCCAACTTAAAACTCACCCACCATGACTCAGGGAACTGACTGGAATAGGGGGCGGAAAGAATGTAAGAGCCATGGTGGGGGAGAATATCCAGAGACACTGATCCCCCTCAGCAACAATGCATAAAGGCAGACTAAATAAAGAAAACCTGGCTCCCTCTGGTGCAGTTCATGACCCCCTAACCTATGGACAGACCAGTATGCACATTGAGGAAGGACCTCAGTGAGTAGGGGACTGAGAGAAGGGAAATGGGGACATCTTCACAAGATTTGCTCATACAATGTATATACTTATTCCTAATAAAGATATTTAAAAAAGTAATGGGGGGCCGAAGAGATGGTTCAGCGGTTATGGCACTTGCCTCCAGTGCCTAAGACCCCGGTTCAATTCCCCAGTACCCACATAAGCCAGACCCACAAGGTGGTGGCCCTGGTGCTGTCTCTCTCTCTCTCTCTCTCTCTCTCTCTCTCTCTCTCTCTCTCTCTCTCTCTCTGTGTGTGTGTGTGTGTGTGTTTCTCTCTGCTTGAAAAATGAATGAATAAAATATTTTAAAAAATAAATAAAAAAGTAATGGGAAAAATAAATAAATACATTTTTGTAATCCCCTGGCAGTACTCTTCTTTGCCTCCCTCCCTTAATGCCTCCACTGAACAACTGCCTTCCTGTTAGCCTCTCTGCTATATTGACATCTTTTCTTTTGACTTTCCTCTACAGCCTGTTGATCGTCCCAATCTTATACAGATCCTGTGCAAGTAAAATTGTCCACTGTGAAGTCATGAATGCAAAGATAGATCACACTGTGTCTGGGCAATAGCATATCAAAGCACTCCTCCCCATCCTTTGCCTGTTCCTTTCTTCCCATCGCCTTTTCTAATCCGAGTTCTTGAACAATTGAAGTGAGTGATGCAGATGCCTCGTGAAGTGCTGAATACCCTGCTCTCATGTCTTCTCAGCACTTTGATGAGTTTGGTCTCCAGCAGTCACCTCCATCTGAAAAGAAAACCTTCCTTAAAAACAGCGAGAGCAACACTAATACACAGGCATGAACATGAGAATGTACAGGGTAATTTGGTATATATATATATATATATATATATATATATATATAGTATTTTTCTAAAATACAAATGTATTTTTCTATATATATACATATGTAGCCAAAGAACAGTATTAATTTCTCTTATATTGCTGCTGACCTTCATAGCCATAGGTTTTTGACTAGGTTTTCAGTACCAGGCATGGATTCCTTAGTATCTAATCAGAGAGCAGTTGGTTACCCCCATAACAGACATTCCAGTATCACATTAGAGAGCACATATCGAAGGATCCACTGCAGGTTAAAACTATAACAACTTTCCTTGCTCATCAGGTTCCGTAGAATTTTCTAGCACTATGACTATTAATCACCAGGGAGGAAGCTTCCAGTTTGGTTCTAGCTTGAGTTCTCATCTCTTAGCATTGGATGCAATCAAGAAAAGTCCTCTTCCGTTTTACATAAGTATTTAATTTGCCTTTTGTCATGGGTTGATCCACGTGTCCCCCACAAACAAATGAATGTATTCTGGGTCCTCAGCTGATGGCAGTTTGGATTTTACCACCTCAATGGAGCTGTTTTGTTGGAGGTGGGCTTTTGGGGGTTATAAGCCAGCTTCCCCTTGCCAGTGTTTGGCACACCTTCCTGCCGCTATTTCCAGTGCAGTGGCAGAGGTGATGTCCACCCCTCTGCTCATGCCATCGTTTTCCCTGCCAGGATGGAGTCTCCCCTCGAGTCCGTAAGCCAAATAAATCCATTCCTCCACAAGCCACTTTTGCTTGGGTTCTTTCTGTGCAGCAACTAGAAAGCTGACCACAACACCTTTCTATGTGCATGGAATACCTACATTACATCTTTTATATGAAGTATGGTTTATCCAGGGAATGAAGTTGAACATATATTTTAAAAGTGTAACTAAAATTATCACATAGATGTAGCACCTAGGAATATTCTATCTCTATGCAAATGTATTTTTCTTTTGTTTTAATGTGTGTATATGGTGTGCATGCATATGTGTATACATGTTTGTGTGGGGTAGATGTGAATGTAGAGACCAGAAGTCAACAAAGGTGTCACTCTCTATTGCTCTCCAGCGCATTTGTCAAGTTGGGTTCTCTCACTGAACCCAGAGCCCATTGTACTCAGCTAGTCTACTTAGCTAGCTTCTCCCTAGGATCTCCTTGTCTCAATGCCCAAGTCCTGGTATTTTAGGCACATGCCGCCATGGCCAGCATTTACATGGATGCTGGGGATCTGATCCCACTCAGATCCTTATGCTTGTGTGGTAAGGTCTTTACCCACTGAGCCATCCTTTGGAGCCTGAATTTGTTTCTAATTTTCCAAAAGAAAGAATTATTATATATTATATATATAATATTATACATATAATATTATATATAATATATTTTATATATTATATAAATATATTTTATTTATATATAATTATATAATATAATTATAATATAATTGATTATATTATATTATAACCCTGCACATGGTTCCTCTAATTGAGAGAAGGGCTTTTTATTTGTTATGTGCCTCTAAATTTTACCTGTGAAGTGACAGAGATATATAACATTCAAAATAAAAAATGAAGCCCATTTATATATTTTATTGCTATTGACACTGGCTTTTCTCCATTTTAGTATGTCTGAAATTGGAGTGCATCTTCTTATACTCCCTTTGGGTCAGGTGAAAGTCAGGATCTGACAACATTATCACCCATGCCTGCAGAAACTTGGTCACCATTGTGTACAGAAATAGTGTTATGTCTGTTTTGTTCAATTTCCATCAATAACTTGGCACTGAAGTAAAATATTTGGAAAAGAGAAATGAACAAGACTAGTATTTTTGGCTATAAGATTTATGTTAATTGATGTTTAGGACTAAGGACATTATATTTTCATGTGGAACTACAGGAAACTTTATATGAGCAAAGAAAAGGCAATATTTGTAAATAGAGAAGTTATGTTTTATAAATGAGGCCCAAACAAAAATATTCCTTATCCCCAGACAACAGAAGTCAAGAGAAATGATCACCTCTTTGGGATATGTGGGAAAATAAAGCCATAAGAACCTGATGTGACGGATGTGCGCATTGCTCAAAACTGACATAAAAGCATTGTGTCATGATTTAAAGAAGCATCTTCAAAGGTTTTTATTGTTATATATACATTTCACACTGAACCCGAACATTTCACGAAATACACTGCTAGGCAATAGCATATTTGTTCTTAGGAGACATTATATTAGAAGGTAACTTGATAGGCCAAGAAATGTGGAGAAGGAACTCCTGGGAATGTACCTGATGGCCACAGAATTATGTTACTTAGCTGGTTGCAGCTAAAGAGAGAGGAGCTGGGAGAACCTCAGGAAGCGGGAATGGAATAGGGCTTCCCATAGATCTGAACTTTGGATAAATCCAAGATGAGACTAAGAAGTCAGGGGGTTGATTGTAGATGGATGTCATCAGGAAATTAGCATGTGTTTTATGTAGTAGGCGGGGAGATTAACACAAGCAAGGATCATCACTCCATCATTCAGGAGTCAAGGCGCGGCGTCTTCTGAGCATTATGCGTTGTACATTGAGGAGGACACTTCACGGCCTACCTTTGTCAAGTCCATGTAAACTTGCCTGGATTTGAAGTGGAAAGCCTTGTTGGGATGGGACTTTGTTCAGTTCCTGTAGCCTTTCTGAATGTCAGCTTCATTAACTAGAAAACACATCTACTTGCACATACTTGAAACGATGGGTAAGACGATGTGAACTAAATCAAGAAGATGTTGATTCCATTCTTGGACAGAAGGTTCAGGATACAGGCAGAGCATGGCCCTTGGCAGGAGGCAGGTGAGGCACAGACATGTGGGAACACACAGTTTGTGCCATGAGCTATTTCTGTGGTAATGGAGCAAATTCCAAAGCAGAATGGTTATGAAACTTGCACACAGCTGGGATCAGGAGCCTGCCTGATGCGTCTGAAATCCTATTCGTGCCACAACGCATTTTGAACCAAATATTCCTAGCAAGGAATCCAGAAGGGTTCCCAGGAGAGGTCAGTAAAGGATTGCAGAAAGCAGTCACGGGAGGGAAAGAAGCCAAGCTAAAGTTGGGATGTTGAGTGAAACATCAGCTTCAGCCTAATCCCACAGGGTCTCTGCAGCATAAATAAATGTCGGTTTGTGAAGCCTTCAGAGAAAGGGAAAAAGTGAAGCTGCACCAGTTAGGTATTAGCTATGGGCTTCTTTGGAGGTCAGACTCTCTCAGCAGCTAATAATCACAGTGGCAGGAGGCAGCCATTTGTAGCTTGTGGAAGCTGAGCGAATAGGTGTGTAGTGCCAACAAGATTATATATATATATATATATATATATGTATGTATATATATAGCTAGGTCACTCTTGCCTTCCTGAGCTGAGGAAACAGTGTCAAATAGGCTTTTGTGGACTTAATCATGGAAGTCCTCTCTGGCCCCTTCCCCACTCCAAAATAAGAATCTATTGTAGCATCTAACATTCCTGTGCTCACCTAAAGAAGCAACTCTCCTTCCAGATCTGCCACTTCTGGTGTATCACACTAATTGAAAGGCTAACATTTCAAGTGAAATATGTCAGAGATAATATTTAAAAGATGTCATTCTGTCTGGCTTGTCACTGGAGTGTGACAGGACTACAGGAGCCCTGTTAGAAGTAATGAGGCAAGATGAACTGCAGCTGATTCATTCTGCTCAAAGACTGAGCTAATATTATTACTGACCATAAATGTTGTTAGAGGATGTGGAGAGGATGTTAACGCCACTAAGCATTACAATCAAATCTCAATAATGACCAGCGAAGCTGGCTAATAAATTGAAGATTATGTGCTCCATGAATATTCATTCCATCAGAAACCTCGACTTCCTAACTGCTAGAATTTCAAGGGCTTCTGATACAAGCACTGGGCTTAAAGCCACACATGGGGGAAAAAATTAAAACAATAACAGGGGCTGAAGAGATGGCTTAGCAGTTAAGGCATTTGCCTGCAATGCAGAAGGACCTGAGTTTGATTCCCCAGTGCCCATGTAAAGCCAGATGCACAAGAGGGGGAATATGTCTGGAATTCATTTGCAGCAGGGGCTGGAGGCCCTGGCATGCCCATTCTCTCTCTCTCTCTCTCTCTCTCTCTCTCTCTCTCTCTCAAATAAATAAATAAAATATTTTTTAAAAATAGCAGCTGGCAACCCTGATAGATTATCTAAGTCCTCCTACTATTGAGCTTTTTTCTATTCTTCCTTTCCACTAATGAAAATGGGAAAATATATATATATATATATGTATATAGAAGAAAGATCTGGATTTTCCACTAGTTAAAAAAGTCCTGGATAAGAGAGTAATACAACCCCTCTGAATCAGAATGGCCAGCAAAAGCAAGCTGGATTCCCCTCGCTGGTCACACACTGTGCCTTGGAACATCAGGTCTCCTGGACTTATTTCTCTGTCTGCAGGGCTTGTCAGATACATTTTTTTGGGGGGGGGATAAAAAGTACTTGTCACAAGAAAGAGGATGCCATGTGTGTGCTCCTGTTAAAAGTAAATTGGTTCTCACAAATCCCCATCCAGGAGAAGCTAAGGAAACCCCTTCAGGAGAAATCTTTTCAATGCATGGATGGCTTTCATGTTCTGAGGATCTCCTGGGAACCACTTTCTTTAGAATTGGGTCATGATCTCTGGAGATTTTATGTTTCTTTAGAAAAGTCCATTCTGTGGAAGTGTCTCCTTTTCCTCGGGGTTTAAGATACTGCTAGTTGATATCTCTCAGATGCACCTCACTGTGTCCAGGAAGGTGCTGCCTCCTGAGCCCAATGCTCACACTTCTACCACAGATGATGGAAATGTACCGAGAGGTGAGGGGAGGGAGAGGGAGGAATAACTCAAGAGGCTTTGTCTCTGGCTAATATTAAAGCTTTACCATAGTAATACTCTTGTAATCCACCTGCCTGTTCCAACTTGCCTTTTTATGCATGAAAATTAAATACCCAGTCATAGAGAGGACATGACCATCCTATTCACTGAAAATGGACAGTGTCTCTGCAAGAGTTCTAACTGAACTGAAGTTCAAGGCAGAGGGTTCTGTTTCTAGAATTGGCTCCTTTAGACAGAGAGATATGGATGTGGAGGAGAGCAGAAGTGGAAACCTCCTCCTACTGCAAGAGTTTCTTGTACACTCTAGCCTGTTAGGACAAGAGGAGCCTGCTAAGTAGCTTCTGTTATGCAAGCTAAGGACCCAAGTGGTGAAAATTCTTCTAGAAACATTTTTGATGTTCTCTAATCAAGAGCAATCTTCTCGGTCTCATTCTCATCCTCTCCAATCCCAGGAATGCAACAGTCTAGACTCATGTCCCAGAAGCCATTATTTGGGCTTTTTCCAGAGTCTCAAGGTCACATCTTTTGCTGGCTCCTCTAGTTGATCCCTTAGCTAGGTGGGGAGAAGAAACTTGTTCATGATTTTAAATGACTGGGGTGTTTATATTAAAGAAATAAAGAAGGCAAAGAAAACTGACCTAAGTTCCCTTCAAAATTATTGGTTAGAAGCACAAGTAAGACTTTATTATTAGGGTAATTCATTTACATCTTGATATTTTAGAGTTTACTGGAAATCTCTTTTCCCACAACTCAACACTGAATGGCTATGTTTGTGAAAATCAAATGTTTGTCTTCCTTTCTGTCTCCCTTGTTTCCTTCTTCCCTTCCAAGAATATTATCAGGTTCATTAGAATTCTAAGTACATATTGGCCTCATAATGCATTGGCAACAGGCATTCTGGGAAAGATAACATGAGAATAGGTCACTGAGTAGCTCTGTCTCAATTCTCCTCCTGACATAGAGACAGACTCAGGAGAGGAAAAGCAGAAGTCCAAGGTCTCTTATAAGAATGCCAGAAATGCATTGGGCTGAATAATTTCAAATTGCTTCTCTAGACTTTCATAAAGCTTAAATTTGTAGGCATGAAAATTAACCCTTTAAAAAATTAAACAATTTAATTCACTCATTTTTCACAAATATAGTTTTCATTGTAAGCATTTCCTTTTTATTTGGCAGAAATTCCAGATTTTTACTTCCTTGGAAAGTCGGTTTTATATACCATACTTGATAGAAAGCTGATATATTTTAACATCTGGATGAAATAGGGAGGGAAAAGAAAGTGAAGTCAAAAGTATCCTCAAGGTCTCAACAGTGAATGAGGCTTGCTTGAAAAACCTGATAGCCTTGGTGAAATTCCCTGGTACCCATGTAAAGCCAGATGTGCAATGATGAACCACTTTGGGTGCGTGCATCTGGAATTCATTTTGCCGTGGCAAGAGACCCAGGTGCCCAAGGCCACGTGCTCAGGAGAAAGCAGGAAAGGAAGGCTGTTGAGGTCCAAAGACTATATTTAAGAACAGTTATCAAGCTGGGGAGATGGCTCAGTGGTTGAAGGAACTTACTTGCCAGCCTGCCAGCCTAGGTTCAATTCCCCAGCACCCACATAAAGCCAGATGCACAAAGTAGTGCATGCATGTGAAGTTCTCCAGCATCAAGAAGATGTATGCAACCCCCCACACACACTTGCAAATAAATAAATAGATTCATTAATAAAAATAGAATGTTGGCATTCAAGGATGAACACGGACTTGAAAGGTGAAAAGAATCACCTAAAACTGGAGACTGTATAGGCTAGGAAAATTACTTTTCCAAGAGCCATGTAAGGTACTGGAAATTAACCTACTGATTAATTGTGTCATTACTCCATTCAACTGGTATTCATTCATTTATTTTTACATGTCATGACAAGCTCAAGTATTGGAGAAACAGCAGTAGGAAAAGATGTAGTCACTATTACGGAGGTTGAAAGCTGTTGATCAAGTGTCAACTATTTCCTCAAGTCAACACATGGTTATTATAAGACTTTTGAAAAGGTCCTGTGCTGCATATTTTACAAGAGAAGACCCAGAAAGCCATCAAGCAGCTCACCATTTTAGTCATTAGATAAGGTGACTATTGAGCTCACGTCTTAACTTCCATGTGCTAGCTTCCCTTGCAATACCTCAAAGTATGCTTTAACATCCAAAATAATTTTAGATAAAGATTGCTATTGGTTTTCTTTTAAATAGTCAAGGAAGAAAACTGAGGTCTGATGGATTTTAGTA
The DNA here is from genome assembly GCA_004024765.1 of Zapus hudsonius. NCBI lineage: Eukaryota > Metazoa > Chordata > Mammalia > Rodentia > Dipodidae > Zapus > Zapus hudsonius. Next base: position 24,053 of record PVHP010013935.1, on the reverse strand, counting down.
ATTTGCCTAAGCACAAAATCTAGGAATGGAAGAATGTCCTGATGCCTGGTTTTCCAAAAGCATGCATAAACTTCAGAAAGAGGTCAAATGCTAAGGTAATAAAGAAAACAATAATTTATGAAACTTTCCAAGGCTATTTTTAAGAAGATTTGATGAAGAAAGCAATGCATTTGCTATAAAGAAGATAAAGTATGCTAAAGGAAGATCTGAGTACAAGCTCAGGGCTGAACACACAGAGCCTGGAATCTTTTGCAGAGTGAGACAGTCCAAATGTTTCAGTGAAAAAGATTCCATTTTTAAGTCAGACAATTGGAGTTTAAATCCTATCCTTGAATTTGCTAGTTGAATTGGCTCATAATCCCTAGAGATACATACAGCTCTGAATGTCATCATTCTGAATGCTAAAAGTTCAAAAGATAAAAATTCTTAAAGCATAAAAATCTCCAAAGTCTAAAAATCCTCACAGACCCAAATTCCAAAAGCAATTCTGAAAAAAATTATTGAAAAGAAGCTTATTTTTTTTAAGGAGCTTTATTTGATTTACATTAAGCAAAGGGCAATGGAGCACTTTATTAAGAAATAAGCAAGGCAATGCTACAGCTATCTGCAAATACATAATCATCAGAGTCACATGGGAGATGGCCATGAGAAAATGAACTATGTTCATAAGTAGACTAAACAGCAAAATGCATGCACTATGACTGGTCACTGTGTGCACTCATTTTATAACTGTTGGCATCTGAAATGCCATGATGGACAACCTGCACATCTGGACAACCTGCACATCTGGACAAGATGGGTTTACAGCTATGATGGGTCACAGCTATGTTTAGAGGCAATCACCTAAAGAGCCGAAGGCTCAGGTAACTTTATACAGAGGTAGAAAAAGGACATGTCCTCATTTGTGGAGGAATTTCCAGCATTTATATACACTCATATAATATGTCACAGTTTCCTTCTTGGTGATGGGACAAAGCACCCAACTAAAAGCAACTTATGGGAGGAAAAGGTTTTCTTCGGCATAAGGCAAGTTTCATCATAGCAGGGACAGCATTGCAGAGCAGAAGTTGGGCATACCATCTTGTCATATCAGCTGGGAAGAAGCAGAAAGAGTGAGTTGCCTCGTAAACACTCAGTGGAGATGGACTAATAAGCCTAAAGTTCCATCTCCCCCCCCAACACCTCCTCCAGCAAGGCTCCACCTCCCAAAGGCTCCACCAGCTGGGGTCTGAGTTTTAGGCTTAATCAGGAACACATGAGGCTACAGAGGACATTTCACATTTAAACTACCACAGAGTGCTAATATACAATGTGCCAGTGCTATGATGTGGCACTTTTATAGAGTCAAAATTGCAAAACACTGCATTTGATCTCTTTCGAAGTCTTTATACATATTGATTATAAAATTTTGGAATGATTCAGTATGGAAAATTATTCAAAGATGAAAGTCATGTTACAATGAATTATAAAAATTAATGTCAGTAATTTAAAATAGTTAAGAAAAAAGCATAAAAAGCAAAGAGCAAGCTATAAAGGAAATTCAACATACAGATATTGTATTACAGTAACAGACCATGGCACATTGTACAGAGGTTGTTCATAAAATCCACTGACTCTCACAGTCATTCATGATATTTTTAAGCCATGCTTCACAATGGGTGGCTGCTTTTATTCTTCTAGGACATAACTCTTCTGGAAAAAAATACATTCATGTTGATTTTCTTTCCGAATGCACAGAAGTAAACATCCCCTATTAGTTTCTCCCAGCTTCTGTGCCATTGGGGGCTATACAAAAATCCATTGTGCTAGTTTACTCATATGCAAATCAGAAACTTAGTGGAATTACAGAGATGTCTTCTTATCCTACTGGACACAGGAGTATTGTCCAACCAGTCAGAAACCTCTTTGTCTTCTTTAGGAGGATTACTTTGTTAAAAGCTCCTGGAATTTCATCAGCTGGAAGGAATGACAATTATAGGCAAATAACATATTTTAAATCTGAGGTTTTTGTTGCTTCTTTATTTGTGACCAATCTTCTGAATTTTCTGGTAAACACATTTGACTATTAGGAAACAAGCAATTATTGGTCACACCTTGAAGTTCAATTTCAGAAGCCTGATCAGATTTAATTCAAAACCTGTTTTTTTTTATTTAGAGAGAGAGAGAGAGAGAGCACACCAGGGCCACCACCTTGTGGGTCTGGCTTATGTGGGTCCTGGGGAATTGAACCCAGGGCCTTAGGCAATGGAGGCAAATGCCTTAACCGCTGAGCCATCTCTCCAGCCCATGTTTTTTTTTTTCTTTTTGAGGTAGGGTCTCACTATAGCTCAGGCTGACCTGGAATTCACTGGAGTCTCAGGCTGGCCTCGAACTCACAGCGATTCTCCTACCTCTGCCTCCTGAGTGCTGGGATTAAAGGCGCCACCACGCCTGGTCAAAACCTGTTTTTATGGTTTGGGATTCAGTTAAAGTTTATTTTCTTCTGCCAAATTTAGGAAATTTTAAAATAAGGGTTTGCAGAGGGCTTTGCATTATCTGGCCACTGGTACATGCATGAGTTTAACCATTCTAGAACATTTGCATCTAACAATAGACTTGATATAACACATCATATGTGTTATATGTAGAAGTAAACCTATGGGTCTGTATTTTTCACCAGGCAAATCCCTAATCAAGAATGTATCACCATTTGAAGTGTTTGATAACATTATGGAATCTCTGTATTAGCAAGTGTCTTTGAATAAAAAGGGTTTGAGGTCTTGACATTTTTATTCTGCAGAAGAAAATGTTTCATGAAGGCAAGCCTGGTGCTACATTACGGCAAAGGGATAGTCCACAAATGAATACTTTCTCAACTGCCGTATATAGAAAAAAGACACTAATACCTCCCCAAAATTCACTTTCTACTCTTCATAGACAGCGTTTTTATTTTCCCTTTAAAAAACTGCGATTACCTGGGATTTTGAGTTTCACCATGTCAACATTCAGGAGTTTGGTACTTTGGGATTGTGATATTTAGGGATTTTAAAATTTAGGATTTCAGGGGCTGGAGAGATGGCTCAGCGGTTAATGCACTTGCCTCCAGTGCCTAAGTAAGGCCCCTGGTTCAATTCCCCAGGACCCACATAAGCCAGACCCACAAGGCTGTGGCCCTGGTGTTCTCGCTCTCTGTATCTCTCTCTCTCTCTCTCTCTCTCTCTCTCTCTCTCTCTCTCTCTCTCTCTCTCTCTTTTTCTGTATCTCTCTACTTGAAAAAAATGAATAAATAAAATATTTTTTAAAAATTAGGATTTCAGCATTCTGGCAGATAGGATTTGTGATTGTGTCTTTCAGGATTAGGATCGCACTAGTAGTTGAAAGACCTCAAATTAGTTACTCTCTGTATTCCTATGACTCGTCTTTATGGGTCATGGAGAAGGTTCAATACAAAACCCCTGCTGTGGTCATTACTCCACACAACTCTTCTTGTAGAAAGTAATGCTTTATGGAAAGGAATGTGAACACTTTTGGTGCCGGGGCTTGCTTCCCTTTGCCCACCTGGATCAGTGAGATGCACCTAGATTAATGAGGAACTGAACAGCTGGCAGGTGGACATGAGCTAGGTTGATATAAACTCACTTTAAGCCCTTCTCTTATGAATTTGGTGACTTTAAATCTATGTAATACCCCAATACAGACAATCCCAATATATAATTCCATCTAACAAAATATAGATATATAACCATACGATGGAAGTGGTTCTCTGTCTCTGGAAAGAATTCAGAAAGTCCTTGCAAGGGTGATACACACTATTCTCCTTGATCTACTGAAACTTAAATACAGTGATCTAAGTTTTATTATAATATATCTTATGATAAGGGACAAGAGAGGGAAAATACAGATTTATTATATATACACATACATAAAGATAGCAAAATGAATATGAAAATGATAGCAAAATGAGTAACCAAATGAGTACTAAACTCCTACTTAGTGTAAATTGGTCATTAGTTGTTGACCATGTACCTGTCATTTATAAGTACCTTTCCCAACTATTATATTTCCTTTGCCCTCAACAGGAACCTTATCGAGTCATAGTTCTTTGCCTGGTAAACTGACCCAAACCTTCATTCCTGAAGGATGTAACCCTTTAGCAGGCCTGCATTAACTGAGTAATTGTCTATTAATGTAATCACAGGGTCACGGAAGCTTTAAGATCCTCAAGAGCTTTATCATAGAAATGCTTTTTCTTCTTTTTTTATTGTTGAAAATTAGACACACAATATGGAATAAGTCTCATGCTGGTAACATTATTTTCCTCCTCTCTGACCCCAATTCACTAAGGGCCCTCCTTAGTGGGATTGCTATATCATCCCATGGGTTGGGGGTTATGAATCGCACAAGATTTAGGTTGTGTGTGTGTGTGTGTGTGTTGTTGTTGTTGTTGTTGTTGTTGTTGCTGTTGTTGAGGGGGCAATATCTCTGGATATTCTCCCCCATCATGACTCCTACAATCATCCGGCCCCCTCTTCTGTAAATTTCCCTGAGTCATGGTGGGTTACTTTTAAGTCTGCTGTATTGTTGATCTCTTAAGAACCTCTGAATTTCCACTTTGGACTATTTCTTGCTTCCATTGAGTATAGGAATGGAATCTTCCCTTGATAACCAAAGCCAGTCATCCAACCAAAACAACACCCACTTCTTCTTTGACTAGAGACAGGTGGAGTCCACAATGGCCAGATGATCATCTTGAACTTGCTTCAATGGAATGAGTGTTGCCTCTCCCCATGGGAGAATTTGAAACTCAGACTTCTAGACAAGAACATGCCAAGGTCAAGAGGATTTTTGCCAGTGTATCACTAGTGATAAGTGAGTGATATTACTTCCATTTCCACTCCTTGATTCCTAGAGCTGGGAGAGGGTTGAGCCATGTCCTGTATTGGATGCTGGCTTGGTCAAGATCTGAAAGAAGCTGTAATTGGATGGCATTGTATTTGAATCTTAATAGATCATTCTACTGCTCAGCCAGTTTGTTATGCATTTTTGCATGTCAGCACATTCAGTACATCTTTCTCCAAAGCCATTCACTCTCCTTGGTTATTTGAGGGTCTTCTGTCTCCTTCCTTAGGAGTCATCTCTTCATCTAATCCCACTAGATCCAAGAACCAGCCCTGGCCTCACAGTCCCTGTGGAATTGACCTGCTTATCTCTCCTCTTCCTGCTCACATATGACACATCTTCTCCTCCCTCCTTGCTCCCAGGGGAAGCAGGGCCTAAAGAACGCTCTGTTTCCATTTTTGTGTTTCTCAAGTTCCTAGGCTTAAACAACAATGGGAATAGAAGGTGCTGGAAAAAAGTCAGTATCAGGAGTTATGTCTATATTCAATTCCATACATACAAGAATGACTTAACCTGGGCTTTGAAGCATATTCCTCATTAAGGATATATACAGAAAGCATCTCAAAATTGTGATTTTTTTTGGACACTTTCTTTTTATCATTTCTTTTCTGTTGTGACCTTTTCCCTTCTCAGTTAGAAGCATCTACATTGCCTTAGGGATAAGCAGATCATTAGAGAGAAAATGAAAGGCAAGAACGGTCAATGCTCAGCTTTCTGACTTCCAAACCAGACTGAGAATCAAAAAGGATGGCTTGAGAGAGAGGGTAGGGTTTCAGCCTCATCACAGAATTAGAAAGAGAACAGAGAATCATCGGGTTAAAATGGCATCTCTGCTCTAACCTATGGCAAGAGGGAGAAAACTATAAAAGTACATGTCTAAACTCAATAAAAATAATAATTTTCATATACAAGGAACAGGATAGAAGAACAAAATGAGGAACGTACTAGAAGGTAAGGCTTTGTCACACTTAGAATGTGGAGCAGGTAAGAGCCCCAGGGTTTGGATCACATCAGGTAAAAGAACTGAGCTATCTACAGTGCATGGTAGAGTCTGGGCAAACTCAGGGTGTGCGTGCAGGTGTAAGTAACTTTTCTTGTTGCTGTGACCAAATAGTGACCTACAAGAAGCAAACTAACAGAGGAGAGCGTTATTCTGTTTAAAGTGAAGGAATGCACTCCATCATGGTGCAAAAGGCAGGGAAGCCATACAGGTAGGAAGAGCCAGTGAAATTCAATCCACAGTCTGGAAGCAGCAAGCAATGCTGGTGTTCAACTTCCTCCCCCCTTTTTATTTGGTTTGGGACCCCAACCCATGGAACGGAATCACTCATGGTGGGAGGGAGATCTGCTCACCTAGATTCGCCTAATCTATCAAATCCCTCACAAACATGCCCAGAGACTGATTTCCTAGGCGATTCTAGATGCAGGTCAAATTTTTATCTGTTGGTTCTTACACAGGGGTAGGATTTTGGGTGGGTGGGGACATGAGAAAGGTAGCCATAGGGACACATCTGAATGTTCAGAAGCAATATAATTTATTGCAAAGCGAGCTTTTTCACCAAGGAAATAGGAGATTTTACCAAGCAAATATAAAAAAGGGGAAAAAAAAGTTTAATAGCAACAAAAAGTATTGTCATATTAAACCAAAAATCAGACAAAAGACACAAACCCCGTTAGACTATTAGAGGTTTAAAAATTGAATCTGAAATAGGCTGTTTCCCTAAGGCAAAAATAATATCCAAAACAATACCTAATGAAAAGATTAAAAGGCATGAAAAACAATAAATAAAACAATAGCTAGCAAAAATAAAGTTTATGTAAGGATTTCTAGAATAAAAATAGCTGTTGTATAATTATGCAATGAAAATGACATTATGGAATGAAAATGATGCCAGTCATGAATTTGTGAATTTTGAATAATACAGACCTAAAGCTGATAAGTTGAAACTGATATAAATTCACAGAATTATCCGCAAATATGAGACCCTTGTATATTTGAACAAAACTATCAGAATGAGGAAATTATTAAGAATAATAATAGGAGCAAACAACATGATTCCAATAATGACAGTAAAATATTGATCTATTACATATAATCATTTGCTCACTAGTTAGTACTGCCACTTCCGATATTTCTGCTTTCACTTTTCTACTTATCTCTTGCACAAAATTATGTATACTCTCCAAGAATGAAAAAAAAAATGGGCGAATACTGATGCAGGGTGGTCTTTTTTACCCTGCATCCCATAGTGTAGACCCTCACTACTTTAGGTGGGATCTGTGGAGTTCCATTTCTGGGGAGCTTTATGCATTTGGGTTGGAGAGATTGATCAGTGGTTAAGGTGCTTTCCTGCAAAGGCTAATCCCCAGGAGAGGTGAGGCGGATGGTCGGGAGAAAAGTTGGCTCATCTCACTCCAGCACCCTTTTATAACCCAAGGCTTAATTGTTTAGCCTATTTCTTATTTTATTTAAATATTTTATTTATTAAATTCATTTTCAAGCAGAGAGAGAGAAAGAGAGAGAGAGAGAGAATGCACCAGGGCCACCTGGTGGGTCTGGCTTATGTGAGACCTGGGGAATTGAACCCTGGGCTTTAGGCACTGGAGGCAAGTGCCTTAACCGCTGAGCCATCTCTTCAGCCCTGTTTAGCCTATTTCTCTCAAGCAATAAGATTCAAACCTTTTGGCGGGAGCCAATCAGCAGAGTAAAGCAGAGCAAAATATCAACAAACAGGATCAAGATTTATCAGCTACTATTGCCTCCTGGGATTAAAGGCGTGCTGGGATTAAAGGTGTGTGCCATCACGCTTTATTCCATATTCTAAAAATTAACTTAATGTTACTCAGTTAGGCTGGGGCCCAACCTCTCTCTCTCTCTCTCTCTCTCTCTCTCTCTCTCCCCCACTCCCTCTCTCTGTATTTTATGCTTGCAAATAAATAAATAAAATAAAAAGAAATGTATGATCCTCAGGCCCACAACAATTGACTAAATCAGAATTGGCATTTTAGAATGATTCACAGATAACTTACTAGAATATAAAGCCTATCTGAAGAGATTTCAAGAGACAATTACATGTGCAGTAAGAATTTTAAGACAGTTCTCATGCTCTGACTGATAAAAAGATACAAGCGCACATATATTCTAGCCACCAGCTAAGATTCTTCACACTTGTAGATGGTTAATGGGAACAGAGTTACTTACAGAGTTGTAACAATTAAATTAGCTCAGCCATGCAAAAATGCAGTGTGGTGCCCCTACACATAGGTGGCCTGGAATCAATTGTTTTGTTTAATGAAAGACAGAATGTAGACCCTTGAAAGATACCCTACTGAGATTAGCACATGTAAAGCTCAAATGTCATAATGCAGTCGGCTAGTGAAAGGCAATTAATATATTGCTATGTAGAGACCACTTGATGTATAATTCTTAAATTTTGGCTATTGGCTTGGAGTGAATTGACCTTTGGTTACTCAAATATGAGTATATGTTTTTAAGAGTAATATTATGAGGGCTGGAGAGATGGCTCAGCGGTTAAGGCACTTGCCTCCAGTGCCTAAGGTCCTGGGTTCAATTCCCCAGGACCCACATAAGCCAGACCCACAAGGTGGTGGTCCTGGTTCTCTCTCTCTCTCTCTCTCTCTCTCTCTCTCTCTCTCTCTCTCTCTCTCTCTCTCTCTCCTTGAAAATGAATAAATAAAATATTAAAAAAAGAGTAATATTATGAAACCCTTCATAGTACTGGGCTGATGAAATTATTTTACTATTGACTGAAAATTTATACCACTGTTTTGTGCTCAGCAAATATAACATCCCATTCCAATGCAGAATACACAAGTTATAGGAGCCAAAATGTTGCTGACTGTGGAGTTATTTTGATAACAATTATATTTTAAGCACTTAGAAGTTTAAATAAACTTTCTTTCTTTGGGATTCTACGTAAGTGGCTATGGAAATATGGGTCTCATTTCAAAGTGGGGTTGTAACAGCAATATTTTACTTGCCTAAAGTTCTCCAGCTCTATAAATGAACAATAAACAGAAAGCTCAGCATGGTCACTCATTTGAATGAAGAATTCACTACAAAGATTTATACAGCTCTTTCCATATTTTAGACTAACAGAGATTGTTCTAAAGATTGTATACCTGAAATCAACAACAAAGGAAACTAATCTCCCACATGGACCCAACTTCAATGCAGTTCCCAGAAATGTCATTTTGAATATCAAGAAAAAGAATCGTGCTTTTCAATAGTCCGACTTGTGTTCAGGATACTGCTTCATCAGGCCTGGATATCTTTGCCAGGCTAGAAGAATGGGAGAGGACAAATGCCATTACAAACAAACCTACTTTAAACTCAAATAACTCTAAGACTATGAACCTCTGGGAAATCTCGGGCTGCATATCTAAGGTAAATTTCTTTGTTGGGAATCATTTTATATTTAAATTTTAAAACTAGGTTGAAAACACATGTTCACTCTCATGTATTTTGATGAATTAATTACATGAAATTGCCAATAGTGGACTATTACTGAATATTCCACAAAGGTCATTTGATATGGTTTAACCTATTGTTTTTCCTCACATTGCACTTTCTATTTATTATAATGTCAGTTAGGAAAAGAGCTTTTTTTTTTCAGAGGCAGGGTCTCTTTCTAGCCCAGGCTGACTCATTATGGCCTCAAACTCATACTAATTCTCCTACCTCAGCCTCTGGAGGGTGGGATTAAAGACATGAACCAACATGTCTGACTTTAAAAAAAAAAAAAAGAATTTTAAATGACTAAGTATTTACCTCATTTTCAACCCATTTTGGGGGGGACACAAGTTAGAAGTTCTTAATTTGCATGTAACACAACCAGACTTGTCCTCTTCTGGTTAATTTGTGGTAATTTTATTAGCAACCATGAGGAAGAACAATACTCATTTGTAACTAGAAAAAAGTGAATAGGAAGCAAGAGTAAATCTCAAATCTCTCCCACCATGGCTCTCACAATCTTTCCGCCCCTTCTTCCGCTCAGTTCCCTGAGTCGTGGTGGGTGAGTAGTAAGGCTGCTTTAATGTTGTGAGCTTAGGGATCTTTGTGTCAAAAATCATGGCTTCTGTCTCACTGGCTTATCCTGTGTTGATTGAATGGCTGTGGCTGTGGGTCCCTTGTTCATCCCATCATTCTCTGTGGGGTTCCATATGGATCCTCCACGGTATGACTGTGGTGGCTCCTCTCTTGCCAGGATCTCAGCTTTCTGCCTGCGGTCGGTTGGTAGGGTTAGATGGGCCCCAGCTCTCTCGCTGCATCCTGAAAAATACAAACACAATCTTCATCGGAGAGTGAGATCAGTGTAGGTTAACAAATATACACAATTCTGGATTACCTAGATTCTATTTTTAGTAGCCTCCCTGTCAATCAGTCCCATAGTGCATCTTGTCTTGGGAGCCCAAGAGTACAGGATCCGGTGCCTATCTCCCTGAATCCCAAGTTCCAGACAAGGGGTCTCCCTCACTAAGGAGAACCTGGCTGAATACTAGGCTATCCATGGTTCTCTGTCACAAGGACTGATCCAGACGACCCATGGAGGAGGTTATCCAGTGGAGTGGGGAGGGGAGGGGAGCGGGGAATTGGGGATAACAACTCATGGTTTGCCCAATAAATATTGTAACTCATTATGGACAATAAAAAAAAAAAACTTGAAACTACTGGATGACTTAAGCAAAATAAGCATGTTCCCTTCAGGTAAATCCTTTATACATAAGATTGTAATGGAAAAGCTTGAGTAACATTCATGCCCTCATGCTACACCTTGAGTTATAGCAGAAAATGATGAATCTTGTCCAATAAACAAGTGGACTGTCCCACAGAGTAACAGCAAGCCATCCATGGCTTATTCCATCAATATTTGCTGTCCAGCTCATCAAGAAGCCGGTGTTTAATGATGACAGAGGAATGGGACAATCCCGAGCTGCTTTCCAAGCCCATGAGAAGGTTTAGTCCCATTCAGTTGAGCATTAGAAGGTTTTGTATTTAGCTGCTTCTCAGTTTCCTGAAAACCTTTCATTTTCTGATGCTTTCAAGATGATAACTTAGATGTGTCAGAACCAAAAGTCTGTATTGTTACTAGTAGTCGAAGTAATGAACCAACAACTCTTCTAAAGGATGCCTGTGGTGTTGCACCTTTTACCCCAAGATCTGATCCAAACTCTCTCAAGTAAGAAAACAATATTAGGTACCAAGACCCACCTGCTGCCCCTCATCCTAGCAGATAGTGTGGAGTTCTTCCTTGTAATCATGCCGCTTTGTTTTGGGGTGGAAAATTTCCCCAGTGTGCATCATTACCAAAGTAAAACCCTTACACTCAGGGTTACCAGTGGCTTGTCCATTCTGTGCAAACTGACATCAAGCCTTTAAATTATCTAAACTTACATTACTGGCTGTGTTTGACCCATTTTTTTCTTGTTGCAGTAACAATATGGGGAAAATATTAAAGGACTAATCCTATCCAAGTTTCATCTGTCAAAAATCTAACATGTGCAAACTGAACACAAAAGCAAGCAATATGCCTGGTATCCTGTATTATTCCTCTCTGTTGAACACTAAATCCTCTCTTTCAAGCTGTAATATATTCTTTGAAGAATATCTAAACATGTCAGAGGCTAATGTGGATCTGGCCTGAAAAGCTTGCCTTACAAATTTATGAGCATTTCAAATTTCTGTGGTAGAGACAGAAGATATATTGTGAAACAATTACAAAGCAACAACCAGCTAGAGAAAGAGAGAACAGATGTGAAGTTTGCTGCAAAGCTCCAAGAAAGATGTATCTGACGTGTTATCTGATCCACTTGGACTCAACCTATGGTCAAAAGGACCATTTCCTATAGGTCTGTGTAATAGAAGCTTGTAAAACCCTTCAGCCAAATTGTCTAGTGCCTATTGAGTTTAATAAATATCTGGATTGAATATTGTATATATCACTTTTTAGGAAGTCATTTATATTGCCAAAATACTGGTCCACAATTGGTTTGAAATTTTAACAACCACACAGCAAACAAATGCCAAATGAAACATCATTTCCTTTAAATTTCTAGCTCAAGGTCAAGGTTCTCAAGAAGTCAACAGGTGTTTGCATCCTAATTGTCCAAGCAGAAAGGCAAGTCATTTATGACCTTCCTTGGTATTTGTTTTAGTTGCTCTAGTAGGGACCTCTATGTAGACAGCTGGCATGGGCCCGTGGGCTGCTTTGCCACACACCACAGTGACACCAGCAGGCATGGGACCAGGCGTTCCTTCTACTCCAGACTCCATTACAGATGAGATCACTAGAGAATGCTCACCTCTCCTTCTATGCTCATCTTCCCACCCACCCACCCTGCTTCTTTTTTTTTAGAAAAAAAAGGTGAGTGAAAAAATCAGGATTAATTACTTTTGCTTGAATGAAATGTTAACATAATCTACTTATTATTCCTTGAGTTTACTTTAATATGTGTTTTTAATTTTAACTTTTTGTGTATATATGTGTTTTGGGGGGGTAATAGGGGGCTGTGGATTTTTGTGGTTGTTTGGTTACCATGAGGCTGAAATCAAAAATTTTTTTCACATTTACAATAGCAACACAAATTAAAATAGTTATAAATAAATGTAATCAGATAAGCATGAGATATGTACAATGAAAAGTATAAAACATGGATGAAAGGAATTAAAGAAAGCAAAAATAAATGGAAAGGTTTCTCAGGTTCATACTATCCAGGTAACACATAGATTGAATACAGTGATACTTAAAATTCTTAAAAATTGACTTTAAAATTCCAGTGATACTTCCAATAAACAAGCAGAAACACTTTTAAAATGTATATAGTATCTCACAAGACCCAAGCAACTCTAGACAGAAAACAAATTGAATGTAACATACTACCTGATTTCAAATTATAGAAAAGTATAGTAACACACTTTGCTTGTGGTAGAAAAAGAGATACACAGACCAATGAAGCAGAAATGAGATCTCAGAAGTAAAGCCAAACAGACAGCCAACAGGACACATTTTCAACAGGGTCCCAATAAACACCATTCCCAAGGGATTGTCTTCTCAATTAATCATACTAAGAACACTTGACATCTGCATATGACAGAATAGACTGGATTCTTATCTCATACCATAAAAAAATCCAACTCAAAATGAATTAAAGACCTTAAATGTAAGGCCTGAGTACCATAGAAACCTCTGAGAGGAAAGCACAGGAATCCTTCATGACAATGGTCGTAGTAACCTGGGCAGGACAACTCAAAAGCAAAAGAAATCATTTCAATGAGTACTCAGCTGAAAAAAAAAGGGGGGGCATTCATTTCTCCAAAGAAGATATAATCATGTTCAATGGGTATGTGAGGTGTAAGCACCAGGAATCAGCAGGGAAATCCAAATCAAAAGGAAATGTCACCTCACCCCTGATTAGATGGCAATCAGAGAGAGAGAGAGAGAGAGAGAGAGAGAGAGAGAGAGAGAGAGAGAGAGAGAGAGAGAGATGGGGGAGGTGAGGGAGAGGCAAGGAGAACAGAGAACCTGGGTAAACTTGGTAGAAATGTAAATAGGTACACCATTTAGAGAATATAATATATAGGGACTCATTCTTCCCTCCCTCCTTCCTTCCCTTCCTTTCTTCTTTCCTTTCATTCTTTATCCCTCTTTTTTGTTGCTTGGTTTTTTTTTTTGAGACACAGTAGCCTAGACTAGTTTTGAATTAGCATCATAGCTGAGGGTGGCCTTGAACTCCTGATCCATTCTCCCATCTCCACCAAATGCTGGGATGAGAGATGTACACCATCACACCTAGATTCAGGAATTCTTCATAAAATGAGAACTAGTGATTTTCCAACAAAATCAAACTAAAATTGTTAACTATATAAAAATGGATGTTAATTGACTTGACTCTAATAATTTAACTGTGTTTATATGTACATCAAACCACATATACAGTCTAACAGTAAATTGTTTATCCAGAGCCCTACAAGGGATTCTCAAACTCAGGACTGAAATGTACTCTTCCAAACAGATCAGAACAGGGAATAGCCTGGGTGGAGACAGTATATTTTGCAGGCAAATACCTTTAACCACGAAAGCATCTTCCCAGCCCAAGAGTACATTTTGATATCTGGCTTTTTGCAATGGCTGTGTCCTTCCATGGAAACATTTAGGGTCTTCACACTTTACCTCCAGTGGGATATTTTCCATTAGTAACAGCTCTAATTATCCTCCAATTAACCTTAATTAAGGCAGTCCTTGGATAGCAGTACACCTAGAGAGTTCACCAAACAAACAACTTGACAAACACTGTCATTTAAAATCTTTTCCAAGCATGTCACTTTCTTAATTAGTAAATCAAGGGGTGAAGATGTTATATTCACTGACATTATTTGAAATTAGAAGGAGGAGATGGGGCCACTTCCTTGTCACCTCCTTCCATTCATTAATGATTGATGACAGCAGAGTGTGCCCTATAGATAAGCCCCAAGGCAGGACCTCAAAAGTACCCTGCCTGCCACAAAACCACACTATAAGGACATTTGCACCAAATGAAAGTTTCACTTTTCAGGAAAAGATTTAAAAAATGAAAGGGGACATTTCATGGTAATCATGCGAGGACTTAAGATTGATCTGTTTGTAGGAAACTGAAAGTGACTAGACACATTATAAATGAGACAGAAAATCCTGACAAATTTCATATCTCTATCTTTGACATTTTTATGATGCCAGCTCTTATGTTTAAAAAGATATATTTTCATTCATTCATGTGAATTATTCAATAGGGTTTTAAAAATATTGTATCTGTCCAATTCTTATTTCATATTTTGTTTTGTAAATGAAAGTTGTCAGCATTTACTTATTTTACCTTAATACTTTTATTAAAATAAATCATATGCTAGGCATGGTGGTGCATGCCTTTAGTCCCAGTACTTGAGAGGCAGAGTTAGAAGGTTTGCCATGAGTTCGAGGCCACCCTGAGACTACATAGTGAATTCCAGGTCAGCCTGGGCTAGAGCGAGACCCTACCTCAAAAAAAAAAAAAAAAGAAAAATACATGATGTACAATGTAAATAATCTGTACATGTAGTGTTTGTAATATACATATAGCATTTAAAACCCACCTTAGGAGCAGAGTATGAATAGTCTAAATCTCCATTTCCTCTCCAGTCACATTTGCCTTATTCTGTCTCTTCTAGAAGAATCTCTTAGGCTTTTGCCAATCACCATCATCATTATGTTCAGAATTCATCCACTGTGTATCATATAGACCTGAAATGTGTATAATTTGGCTCATTTTTGGCTTTTATATTTGGGGAAATCATACGTAATTTTCTTTTAAGCTTTAATTTTCCCATCAACATTTTTTTAAACATCATCCAAATATATGTGCTTAACTCATGTTTATTTTCACTGCTGTAAGTTATTCTGCCGTGTATTACTAAAATATAATTATTTGCTTAGCTAATGGAGTATGGAGCAGACTGAATTCTGGAATGCCCCCAAGACTCCCCCCCAAAAAAAACCTGATGCATCTTCTCACACTCAGTCCAACACTGACGGAGTGAGGGCGGCTGACAATAGACATTGTAGGTTTAGTTTTTCCATACATGGGATTCAAAGCAACACTCTGAAACTATATTTGATTGCTGGCTTTAATTGGAAGTCATCTGAAGTTTTTAAATATTTTATTTATTTATTTGAGAGAGAGAGAGAGAGAGAGAGAGAGAGAGAGAGAGAGAGAGAGAGAGAGAGAGAGAGAGAGAGAAGAAAGAGCACTCCAGGACCTCCAACCACTGCAAAGAATCTCCAGACACATGTGCCACCTTGTGCATCTGGCTTTATGTGGGGGAACTGAACTCAGGTCCTTCTGCTTTACAGGCAAATACCTTAACCACTGAGCCATCTCTCCAGCCCCTCCTCTGAATATTTAATGACACTGAAGATTGTTCCAAGTTTTGGTGTCATTTGTGTTTCTCCTCTGGTGAAATACATTTTAGGGGCTTTACTGATTTATAGAAATGGTCTTGGTCTTAATCACTTGTACCTTTCAGTTATTAAGTGGTTTTGACTTTGCCTTAAAAGGCATTGAATTTTGTCATTTATTGACGTGTTTTAATCGTCATAAAGCTGGTTTTTATCTGCTTCCATCTGCTGTGGAAGGTATACCACCTGATTCTCTCACATGCCAGAGGGAAGTACAACCTGGTCAAGCAGTGTTACATATTCTCTTCTGCTATGCTCTGTAGTGCTGGATTCACTTTCTTGTTAAGTTTGAGAGGGAGGTATGAGGACTTTTCTCATGTGCAACAGGGATTGATTATAATTTCCACTTATTGTCCAACCCTGGTAAGAGTGTAAAATACTATTAGCTTCAAGAAATGAATTTCAAATTATCCTCTTTCTAGACTCTGAAAACCTTTCTTAAGATTGGCACTATCTTTTTTTGAATATTTGTTATGACTTAATTTTGAACAAATAAGGCAAGTGAAGATTCTCTTTGGAAGTATTCATATTTCTTGAAAAGTTGCTTCAGTTTCGTCATTTTCCAATGTAGGAGACATGTTATTTCATCCTTGGTGTTTCACTCTGCGTCTTTATGCATGCAAGTTTTGTACAATTTTATAGAGTTTTTAAATGAATTAAGGAATAGAATTACTTATGGATATATGGTACATTTGTCTTCTTTTTAATAATTCCCACTCTTAGTTACTTCCTTGTGTCTGCTTTTCTGATTAACAATTGTGTCAATTTGATTATTTTTTATTGCTTTTCTTTAAGATGAAATCTTAGCTGGTTGACTTCTAGCCTTCTTATTATATGGCATAAGCATTTGAAGCTATTATTTTCTCTCTAAGAAGCTGTGTCGTACAAATTTTAATGAGTAGCAGTTTTATCACTGCTTAATGCTAATGCATTGTTAAACACAAAACAATCCCTCCTTTCTTAATCTGTGCAAACATGCAAACCCCTCAAAATGTGTTTATCTCATATTTGCTCTTTTATGCTGTATCATCACATGAAACTGGGGACAGGTCTCAAGACTCTCGGGCTACTAAAGAAATCTGATTGTCCTTCCCCGTGGGTGACAATTTATTTTTTTATTCTCCCTTAGTTTAGTGATCACTCCAATTTCAATAGACACACTTCTCAGCTTCCAGCATTGCTGTTGCTTTGACTTTTGCATCCTTCTACTGTAAGCTTTGGTCTGAAAGCTTCGGACTCTGTCTTTATGCATATAAGAAAGTTTCTGACTCTGTCTTTATGCATATAAGAAGAACATTTTTCCCCTGATCTCTAGTTGTTTAAAACATTGTGTCTTCTGGACAAAATGGAAAAGATCATTGCTGTAGAAAACAGCAGAGTCCCCTCCCTATGCTCTGTCTACCCGATGGATTTAACAGGCTCTGGTAAGAACTTCAAGCTGAAGAAAAGTCTCAAACGCCTTTTAAATCCTTTATCTTCCGTTTTCAATCCTGCAATTTGTGGGTATTCTTTCTACACAACTTGCAATCATATTTCTGCTGTTCAAGCAGAAAATTGTCTTTCATCAATTTTAAACTCTTTAAATATTTCCTAATCCTCGACGCGTGGGTTAGTGTGAGCAACCATTTAGAAAGCTGCAATGATTTCACCTGGCATATAGGCTTGGGTAAATTATTTGGATGACAAGTAATAAAAACATGATTCAAGAAATATAAAAAAGACAAAATTAGTACTAACAAGCAGGGGCTAGGGGATGGCTCTGCAGCTTTTTTTTTTACCCCTTAAGGAGATTCTAGATCCCAGAGTTGGAAGCAACTGAACGTGAAAGTGACTTTAAATCCCAGTTGATGAATTCTCAGGATGGAGAAAATCCTGGGACACATATCCACTCTTTGGCTTGTCAATAATAGCAGTTTAGGGCTGGAGAGGTGGCTTAACAGTTAAATGCACTCGCTTGCAAAGCCTGCTGTCTTAGGTCTGATTACCCAGTAACTACGTAAAGCCAGTTGCACAAAGTGGCACATGCATCTGGAGTTCATTTATAGGGATAGGCCCTAGTGTATCCATTCTCCCCCTCTCCCTCCCTCTCTCTCTCTCTCTAATAAATAAATAAAATAGAATAAAAGTGGTAGAATAAGGACAAGAAGTATGAAGAGACTTTGGAATTAATTGTTCTATGGGGTTGGGGGGAAGAGCCAACCATTCCAGGAGGTTAGAAGGCAGATATTTCATAAAGGGGAATGTTAGTCCTGTCTGTAAGCTTGGTAATTTACTCCCAATATTTGGTGAAAAAAAGGGAAAAAAAGTTAAAATTGATTGGACAGTATACTATGTAGCTTTAGAGCAATAAATGAAAAGGTAAGATGAAGATAATCAGTGTTTCTTCAAAAAAATAAAAGAAAGAGAAAGAAGAAAGGAAGAAATAGTTCATATCAAATTAAACACAAAACATATCCTAAGAAACATTTTACTTTTGGAATAATGATTAGATATAAGAATTTAACATATAGGATGAGTATCTTAACTGTAAAGAAATAGGTCAAGGTGAAGGACTTAACACACTAAAATTTAAAGTTAAATGTAAATGAAAATATAATTTAGCCATCTTCAATGAAGTTTCCATGCCAGACCTACCCAGAGAAACATGTAAAAGTTTTGAACAGATATTTTGAAAATGTCATCATTTAGGACAACATAAGATTTCTTTTTGATGTCTTATGAAGGGGGTTTGTTGGATTAGTTTATAGGATAGAAGCTAGTCTATGATTTTTGATATGTGCTGGAGAGTTGAAGAACCCAGTAGCTGCTCAGTCCATAAGGCTGGATCTCTCATCTACCCCAGTCTGAAGGCTTGGAGGATTCCTGGAGAGCTGCTGTCTCTAGTCCACATTGGAAGACTGGTGAAATTTGGTCCCAATGTCCATGAAAGAATGCAAGTACAGGGTACATGCGTGCACCAGTGATAGTGAAGAAAGCCAGGTAAAAAGCATGGACCAGCCAGCGGCACGGCAACCCAGACAAAAAGGTCCTAAGTGTTCTTTTGTGTATATAAACCACTGGAAGATGCTCTCTTCCCTTCCCTTCCCACAGTCTCTCACCCTTCTCTTTGTGAGGAGATCCTGTTCCCAGCCTCTCACCATTACTCAGTGTCTTTCAGAAGAATGAGGGCTCCTTATTCTGAAACGAACCCTGTCACCATGTTCTTATTTCCTTCACAGAAAAAAAACAAGAACTTTCTCTTTCCTAAAACATTTCAGAGTTTGGTATCCATGGAGATTAGTTCCTGGACCTCTCATGGGTACCAAAATGTGGGAATACCTTATATAAGATGGTGTTGCCTTTTCATTTAACCCACACAATTCTACTATATATTTATTATTCTCCTATATATTTTAAATGATTTAATACCCAACGAATACCTAAAATAATACCTAGCAAACAATTGTTACACTGCATTGTTTAGGGAATAATGACAAGCAGAAATGAACACGTATATGCCCAGTGGACATACAATGACTTTAGCATTTTCAATCCACGGTTGGCCTAATCCATGCATGCAGAATTCATGGATACAGAGAACTGGAACTCACTATATGAAAGGTATACCTTGTTAAGTCTCATGAAGGTAGGTACCATTTCTATTTTGGTTAGCAGTGTACACAGTGCATGGTGGAGCGTCTCTTCAAACATAGCTGTTCAGTAAGTGTGGTGGGAAAGGAAGCAGAGACAAGGGGGGCATGCACCTTATTTCAACTGGTGGTGGGAAAGCAAGATCAGAAGAAGTAAGGAGATTGCTAAACACAGTATCTGAGAAAAGGACTTATTTACCCACCATAGAAGCCTTCATTCACATGAAGTTTGATGGGGGTATTTAGGAATAGCTATTGTATTAGAAGAGATGGATAGATTTTGTGAAAACCATGAAGGAAGGAGGAATGAAGAGACAAGAATGTTTTATCTAATTCTCAATGAAAAACCTTCTTTTAGATTAATTTTTAAGCATCTGTTTATGTTGTTGTTTTCAAGGTAGGATCTCACTCTAGTCCAGGCTGGCCTCAAAATCACTCTGTAGTCTCTGGCTGGACCTGAGTGCTGGGGTGAAAGGTGTGTGACACCAAACCTGATCCTAATTAATTTTTTATTGAATAGGTTCTGTGTCCTCAAGATCCATGTTTCAGTTGATAATACTCATCTGGTTAGGGTGTTTTCTAAGGAGCTGAAAATAAAGGCTGTGTGTTTTTCTGGAAAAAAAAATGTCCACATCATTCCTGTTCTATTTAACTTCAACTCTACAAGGAAAACTATTTCCAGAAAACTACCGCTTCATGAACATAGAAGATTCTCTCATTTCCTTTAAATAGGGAAGTTTATATCTCCCTAGTGCCTTGTTCTAAACTGATCTCTACACCACCTAACCACAGCCAGAGTTGCTGTCAATCCTGCCTTCTTACGTTGGACACATCACACCTTTCCAGGCTAGAATCCTGACAAAGTCTCTGCCTTGGAAACATCCATGACGACCTATCACTGCCAGGCCGCCCGCGGAGGGCAGTGATCATATAAATACACACACACACACCGCTTGTGGGTTGATGAACGTGTGCTTTTTATTGTGGGGAACGAGGCAGTATATATAGAGCTTCCTGGTCAATCAGGGAGCTATTTATTGGTTTATGACAAGAACCTGTGAGCATGACGGGCAAATAGCCTATTCAGGACTACCTCCTGAAACTCATTAAGCCAAGCCCCTCGTGGCAAGCTGTCAGGTGCCGTCCTGAGATTAAGCCAGGGTGTGTCTCCAAAGACCCCAAAAGCTTTCGCCCCTGACATATCCCCCTTTTCTTTTATTAAAAAAAATAGACTCAGGATCGTGTCTGTCTTAGGTTGTCCGTGGCAAATTACACTCTTACCCGTCATTGGAATTCTGACCTCCAAGCGTCAGAACCCTGTCTTAGGTTGATATGTAATTCCATGGATCTTACCCGTCTCTGACTACTGATCCAGCATTTTAAGCCATACATGGGGGAGGTTCGGTCACCTATAGCTGACATGGCTTGCTTAATTAGCTGTTCTTGCAATTGTTGGCGCATCTGAGATTGGCAAAGTGTTAATGCACATTAGACCAAGAGTTCTTATCGAATATATATATCGACACTATAGTCGGGATATGCACTTTAGCAATAAGGATTAAACTCATAAGTTAGCAATAAAGAGTAAACTCAGAAGTCTAATGACTAGTTAACATATGACAGCTGTCTAGATATTTTTGCTGCAAAACATCAATTATATAAAGTCCCACAATAGAATGAATACAATAGAACAAACACATCACAATGTCATTAATTGTCCAATGATACCAATCTGCATAGGAACAATTCACTGATCAAGAAACATAAGTCCAGTTTTAAATTGTCCATTTAGTTGATTCTGGATGTTCAGAGCTTGGGCAGCCTCAGAAAAAAGATTATTGAGAGTCTGTGCTGTAGAAACTTAAGTAGCAAAAGCAACAGCACCGTAAGTAGCCTCACAGCTGAAACACTGCAGCAATGACAGAAGTTATTCCAAAGTCTCTCTTTTTACGAACTGCAATTGATGTATGAGAACCAAAGTACACAGGAACTGAAATCTTAAAGAGTTAGTTCAAGCACACAAAATAAGACAATTGTTGAAATAATATCTTAGATGGAAACTTTTGCGATCATCCGCAACAAAGCAAAGCAGTGTCCTGCCAAATTTTTGAAAAGGAAAACCTGTGACAGCCAATGTTGTTAGCTTAATTAAGTTATTCCATCACATTTATCTAATAGGAATATAGAAACCACAATGACTGAAATTAAACCTTACAAGTTATATAAGTCCAATGATGTCCACCTGGTAGTATTAGCATAAACAAATAGACCCATCTCCTTAAAATTCACTGCTTTTAAATGTGAGAACCTCACCCTAGAAAATTAATATCAGTAAGCAACTTCCATCCCCAAAACTCAATTTGTCCTTGACAAAGAAACATAGCTAGTCTTGGTGAGTACCCCAAGAGTTCCTCTTGTGCATTTCTTAATCCATAAACAATTTAGTCATTGAACCAACAGCTATAACTGGAGTGATCAGGTCCAGTGTTAGCCTGTATGGTTTCACAAGCAAAAGAACATCTGTACTCTGTTTTATGAAAACTTAAGCTAGAGAATCATTTGCCATGACTAGTCTTTCTGCAAAATTCCCAAAATTAAGAAAGACACTTTCTAGGGGCATTCTCCCCCTTCTTTTTAATTTATAAGCAAGTAGAAAATATATATTACTTAACAGATAATGTCTCTAAGCATTGAGCAATAGATGAGAAAAGAAACATGTCTTTTTCTTTGACTCAGTTTACCCATACAATCATGGACTTTAGCAATGCAAGATGTAATTCTCCTTGTATATTTATTTCCTTTACATTCGTCATAAACCCTTTGGCCAGACGGTCTTATGAGGAAGTATTGGAAAATATGTCTGTTTCTGGGATTTTCGCAATAGGAAGAGCTCTTGTCCTATAGTCAAAAGCCAGTGGAGCACAAAAGTATATGCTCTTTCTTTTGTTAAGTCCATGAGCTTTAGTAATTGCTTTCATAGGAAAATTGACATCCAATACATATTTGTCTTTACTTTTAGTTCTTTTATATCTTATAGAATTCAGAGAAACCACAGGCATTTCTCAAATGTAACACCTCTATAAATATCATTTTTGGAGAATTGACAACCCATAGTATATCTCCTGCTAATAATTTCATGTTGCATATTTTAAAACAGTATATGCAAAACATAATGATCTCTGAGACAAGCTGCATTCACATTTACTAATTTTAGAATGTTACCTTGAAACTTTTTGATACATATGGCAATTTTTCCCATTGGTAGAATTTTCAAAACTTATTGAGATTAACCTAGAAAGACAAATCTGTATCATAGTTAATATTCAAGCATGATCAATAACCCAGAAGGAGGAAATTTTATTAGCCAATTAAGAATTTTGTCATCCTCCTGTCTCCGCTCTTTCTCATGTGTTACAAGGCTTTTATAGAGGAAAAAATTTTATGAATTTACCAGAAACCAAATTAATCACAAATTGACCAGAAATCAAATCAATTGCAAATCGACCCGAAATAAAATCTATTGAATTTAGCCTGAAGGGCCTTAGGCCCTTCAAACAAAAGGCTGTACTCCCTGAGGCTAACCCTCCCTGGGGCTTGGCCTTGCTTAAGTTATTCCATTGTCAGCCCAAGGGGCTTGCACCTGGAATTTTGTCAAGGTGAAAGAACCTGTCTTTTTGACTGACTGAAAGATGTCACTTTTGTGTATATAATCCAAACCAAAGATTTTTTAGCAGACACTTTTTAACCCAAACCAGAGAATTTTAATCTGTTTCAAATCCATAGACAGAGAAAAAGTCTTATAAATTTTAATTAAGTCTCTCAGACCTCCAAGACTTGAGAGTCTGACATCAAGTCAACCGAATTCATCCTGCAGGACCTTTCCTTCTCAAACATCTCTTGGGGAAAGGCCTCATGGCCATATCGGATTCTTTAGTCTATAGGCAACAAAGAGCAATAACCAAAAAAGAGGCAAAGCTGACTAAAAAATCACTTTTGCATGTATATTTAGAGAAATAGTAGAGGCTTAGCTTGCTTTTACATCTGTATAGACAGAGAGAAAGCCTTATAAATTACTCAGCCCTCTAAGCCTGACCTTCTGATATAAGCATAACGCTCTTGAGCATTGGGTCCTGTGACCTTGACAGTTGCCTGGGGTTGAATTTGCATCTCAGAGAAAAGAAGAAAAAAAACTAAGGAATTCCAAGTTTCTAGGCTAGTCAGTTCGTCCTGGCCTGGCCAGGGCGTTCCCAGAGTTCTTTGTTTAATTTGCTCGCCTGCCTGGCCGCCTTGGATCTGGCTGGTCATGCAGTCCTTGGGACCAGACTGCTTCAGCATGCTTCTCCATGGGGTGGAAGCACAACGCCTGGTCCCGGGTAGCCTTGACAATCGCCACCACGCGCACTCTAACTCATTTAGGCCTGGCGTGCCATTGCAAACCCGTTGCCTACCCTCTGTTCCCTCTGTCTCCTCCAGAAACCAAGGAATATGCTGTTCTATAGTCTTTAGGAAAACATGAGCAGTTTTCCATAACAAACATTGACCTCCAGATTGCATCTCA
>PVHP010013934.1:0-40094 GCA_004024765.1 Zapus hudsonius | reverse complement strand
GGGGGGGGGTCCCATGTCTCACTAGTCTGATAGTTGAAGGGAGGGATCAAAGGATCTCTTTCAGGAGATTGGGGGGGAGTATTCAGGATGGTTTCAGCCATAGATAAGGATCTCTTTAGAATATCCTTGCTCCTGTGAGGACAGTTACACTGGGCTCTGGGCTTCTCCACCTCACATCCCAGATTCGTTCATTCATCCTGGAGTCTGTCCTGGACTGAGCTGAGGATGGGACCAGTACCCTGAGAACATCACAAAGGCCAGAGAAATGCAGCTTAAACTAGTTTCAACAATATTCTTCTTGCACCCATCATGGGGCCCAGAGGTCTAGGCTCCATCCTAGAGTTATCAAAGTATCCGATGATCTAATTATCTTTTTCACCTCCCTTTAGCTTCGCATGGCTCTGGGTTTCCCCAGTGGCTCCTGGATGTCTAATACATAGATCTTGGGGGCTGGAGAGACGGCTCGGCTGTTAAGGCACTTCCCTGCAAAGCCTAATGACCCGGGTTCAATTCCCCAGTACCCACATCAAGCCAGATGTACAAAGTGGCAAAAGCATATGGAGTTTGTTTGCAGTGGCTAGAGGCCCTGGCGTACCCATTCTCTCTCTCTCTCTTTTCTCTCTGTTTGCAAGTAAATAAATACTATATTTTAAAAAATAAAACAAAACATAGATCTTTCTAGAGCATAAGACTTCACACCACACAAACCAGGGAGAGAAGGGGATGTCTCTTACAGCATGGACTTCATGTGCTTTGAAATTGTTACTTTTCATGAGCCCCCCCTGGCTTAGGTGCCTCTCTCTCTAAGTCAATCCTCAAAACCAAAACTCTGTGATTGCCTCAAGCTGACAAGCTCACCTGTCCATCTGGGCCTGGCATCACTCCTGCTCACAGCCCCAGCCTATGAAGTAAAAAGGATACCTTTTCCAAAAGAAAATCAGACTATAAATAATAGGGAAAGAACAGATGGCTGCTGCCTACAATGTAAATAATTTACATGGCATATAAACATCAAAGCATTAACTGGTCCTGGAGTGAATATCCTGCAGGATTTATTGGTTCTCCGAAGACAGCAGGAGTGGCTAGATCAAGGTCTGTCTGGAGTCTGTGTTTGATTTTGGTGGCCCCGCTCCCCTCATCCTCAGCCAGGCTTTCCAAGATGACTCAATTCAAATCACACTTTCTTCCAAATCATGAAGGAGGTCTCTAAGGAAAATATGAAATTTCCATTGGCTGGGTTGCTCTCTGCAAAGAAAATGATATGCTGATTGGACTAAGGCTGATTTTAATGGGCCAATCATGTGGCAAAGGGTATAAGGATTACTCCAGTTATCTCAGACCAACCAGGACCCACTGCTGTCTCTGAGGAGAGAGTCAGCTTCCCTGGGTGACATGGACTCCTGAGGGAAGCATGACCCTCCCCCCACAGAATGTGGCTAGGAAGGCCCCTGGGGGATCAGATACAGAGGAAGCAAAAAGAACCTCCCAGCAAAGGAGAATGGTCCTTCATTTTTAATTTCCAGAATAGTCACAGTTCTCTGACAGTTAGTGAACACTTGGGCAATTTTTATGGCAAGACTAATGAGTTAATCTAGTGATTGGGTGAAAGTAGTATTCCAGTCACACTTAGGATTCCTAATTCTCCGGCTCCTACCTGCTGTACACACTCTCCCTGAGACAGATATTTTGCCAGAGCTGTGTCTATGAAGAAGTGTCAAAATATTTTGAAGTTAGATAATAATTTGGTATCTATTAAAATTCTATCCTCCAAAGGAATTTTCCAGTGAAACAGAGCACTGAGGACAAGGCACGCCCAGTGTCAAAACATTCATTTTATAACGTCTTATCTTGGCACCCAGGTTAAGTAAAGTGCTGTCATAAATTGACACATGTCACAAGACTCAAAACATGGACAGTTCGTAGGAAGGGACCTGATGATAGATGTTGACATGTAGTCCCGGGGACAATTTGCTATTAAATGCTGTAGACTTTGGAGAAGGGTGAACCCTTCAAAACTCTTGGTCAAGGTGAGATTTTAAGAGTCCTGAGGACCAGTAAGAAGATTCCGAAGGTCGTGGAGGTGTTCTGGAGGAAATCTGTGGTGGCTCACTGGGCACTGGGGGGGGGGGTGTTTCACATCACCCAGCATGCCATCATCCATCTATAATGTATTTGAAAAAAAAGTAAATTCACCAGGTATGGTGGTGCACACCTTTAATCCCAGCACTCTGGAAGCAGAGGTTGGAGGCCAGCCTGAGACTACATAGTGAATTCCAGGTCAGCCTGGGCTAGAGTGAGACCCTACCTCGAAAAACTTAAAAACAAAACAAACATAAACAAAACTAAAAAATGAAGTAAAATCAACAAGTGAAGAAGGAGCCTGGAGAAGTCAAGAGGGCGTCCAGTGCCCACTCCTAAGAGTCAGCTGAAGTTAGTTCCAGGAAAGGAGGATTGGTTGTTCACTAGAACTTCAACGATTGTGGGGTTGGAGCGGTGCAGGTCCGCAGCCTCTTGTCTTGGCCTCTCTTCGCCCCTTTAATAGGCTTTCATTGCCCACCTGTGGGTGACCTGCCATCCTTGTGACTCTAAGGTAAATCCCTTGGGACGTTCGAATAGACCACCTAGCTTCCATCAACCCGAAGGCTAAGAATGTCCTCATTTGGCATCTGAGGTCCTACAGAGACCTCCCTGCCTACCTGAGGCTTCCTCCAGTGCATTATTTGAAAAGAGCCGTGGTTTATGACTTTCCTTGTTCTGTTACTATGAAGGCTTCATGAAACTGGGGCTGGAGAGATGGCTCAGCGGTTAAGGTTCTTGCCTGAAAAGCCTAACCACCAGGGTTCGATTCCCCAGTACCCACGCAAAGCCAGATACACAAAGTGGTGCATGCTTTAGGAATTCGTTTGCAGCAGCCAGAGGCCCTGGCATGTCCACTCTCTGTCTCTCTTCTTTCTGTTTCTCTCTGCTTGAAAATGAATAAGTAACTAAATAAATTTTTTAAAATTCATGAAACTGTTACCATGTTGGGTAACATGGAATTAGGGGTAACCTAAATCGGTGTTCCAAGGTCATGTTCACTCAATGTTTGTTTCCAGAATAAACTATCTTGTCTCCCTTTATAGGTGAGAGCCGTGTTTTTTGCATTTTCAGTCACTCTTTCCCACCACTGGGTCCCACAAGACCCGGTTCAATTCCCCAGTACCCACATAAGCCAGACCCACAAGATGGTGACTCTGGTGCTCTCTCTCTCTCTCTCTCTCTCTCTCTCTCTCTCTCTCTCTCTCTCTCTCTTTCTCTCTCTCTCTCTCTGCTTGAAAAATGAATAAATAAAATAAAAATTTGTCACACAATGGCACACCATGTCTAATCCTTGGTGCAATAAATGGCTATATCACTGGTTTATATATTTACATTACCACCTTTTTCACCTGGGCCATTTTTCTAGAAATCAGTATCTCTTCTGGTCTGTACTACAACCCTGTAGTTTCACACTGTGCCTCTAACCAGACTGGTCCCCAGAACCCCACCCCTCACCCTGGGAAATCTGCACTGTGATGAGGTTCAACATTTCTTTTGGCTGTGATTTCCCCCCAAATAGGATCATGATGTGTTTCTCTGTCTCAAAAATGCAAACAGTCCAAGGCTAGCACTGGGGTTCTGCTGACATGGAGTCTTGGGCCCCTTCTTTCTTACTGCTTTGCTCTGCTCACAGCCAGCTTTTCATAATGGCTCCAGACACCTGCCACAGGTTGGTCCCCTGAGCCTACATCTAACCAATATCAGGGAACAATGACAGGGATAGAAATGTTCCCTCATTGAAACACCACTCAGAACTCGAACACATAACGTAGGTGATGTAGTCAGTTTCAAATTGCTGAGATGAATGTCCAAACCAGACATAGTTTGTGGGAGGAAGGGGTTTATTTCAAGCTTACAGATCCAGGAGGAGTTTCCAAAATCTGGCTCCCATTCATAAATCCAAGCAGGGAAAGAAAAACCACCACCAGCCAGCAAAACCAATAAGCAGCAAACATCAACCGAACTCAGAGCTCAGATTTCTCTGCATACCTTTTGGCTGGAATCAGATCTGTGCCCAAACACACCTCAGAGCTGGATTCTAGAATCCATCCCCAGAGACACCTCCTCCAGCCAGGAGGTTGGAGATCCAAGTTACAAGCTTTAATAAAACACCTGAGTCTATGGGGACATATAGTCAAACTACCACATTAGGCTTATGTACAGAGTGGAACACAGTGGCCATGTCTGTCTATATGGCCATGTGCCAATAAAAGACCTTCCACAAAAGAAGGCAAAGAGCCATCGATGTGTGCTGTGGCTCGGCACCTCATTCCACCTTGACAGGGTATACCCCTCCCATCTTCACAGTCTGGTCTCACTTTTCAAGGGACTTGAAGGCCAAGGCCAGTGTCTCCATCCATGACCAACCCTTCTCACTACCAGGAAAAGCTCATCTCAGTGGCTTCTAACACCAGTCCTGAGTGCCTCCCAGGGACTCATGCACCTCTGACTTGTCGTGTTTTGATTTTGTGAGAGCATGTTCCCAGATGGCCCTTCCACTGATTTATAATCCAATGCTCCTCTTCTGAAGCAAAAAAAAAGTGTTTTCTGCTCAGTTGGTCTGTCAGCTGTCACTAGGAGATGAGCAGGAAGGGATCTTGCTCATCAGACACTAGGGTATTGGCTGTGTGGCACCAGCCAGCTGCTGAGGCCTGGACAGAAGGAGTGTCCACATGTGCCCACATCTGAGCCCACATCTGCTAGGGATTCTCTGGACAGAGTGGTGCCCAGGCTTGTTGGATTCTATACAGCTAGATTCATGCTGCAGAGGCAAAGGAAACATGAATTGGGATGGAAACCCAGAAAAAATTTCAAAATTTAAAAACAAGTGAACAGTTTCAGTGATAGCATCCAAATTGACCCACATCTTGTTCTTGCAGCCTGGGTTGGAGTCCCTGGTGATTGCATGTTCTTGTGGGAAAAATATTTTTTAAAGACATAGGATAAGGGCTGGGAAGATGACCCAGCAGTTAAAGATACTTCCTTGCAAAGCCTGACAGCCTGGGTTCAATTAACCAGTATCCATATAAAGCCAGATGCGGAACATGGTGCATGGGTCTGGATTTCATTTGCTAGTGGCAGGAGGTCTCTCTCTCTCTCTCTCTCTCTCTCTCTCTCTCTCTCTCTCTCTCTCTCTCTCTCTCTCTTTCTCTGTGTGTGTGTGTGTGCCTGCTTGCTTATAAATAAAAAATTAAAAAGGACATAGGGTAAAAAATAAAGCAGGTATAAAGGAGCACCCAGCACTTGAGAGGTGGGGGTGGAGGCAGGAGGAACAAAAAGACAATCTGGGCTACATAAGGCTGTTTAAAATGAGAGAGAGAGAGAGAGAGAGAGAGAGAGAGAGAGAGAGAGAGAGAGAGGGAATGAATGCCCACACCGTGCCTCTGCTGCTGGGCACTTTTATTCTAGTCACTTTGTTTTATATAGTGAGTTTTTCTTTTATAATTCAGAACTTTCACATATGAACTTACTGTACTTTGACCATATTCTTATTCTACAATAGTGTTCCTGCTCTCCCCCAGCCCCATCTCATGAGGACCCTCCTCTTCCAAGGTAATCTTTCCTCCATTTTGTTGTCTCCTTCCTTTCGTCCTACTCTGCCCTCCACGTCAAACTGTTGATGGGCTCAGAACGGTACAGGTCTTGTGGGGGTGTCGGTAACCACTGTGGGGTCCTGACGGCCCCAGTCTGTTCATGGGATCTCAAGAGGACAGGGTGGCAAACTATGCCTTCTGACCCTGTTGCTTTTACCTTCTTTCTGCCCCCTCTTCTGCAATCTTCCCCGAGCCTTCTAGAGCATGGAAGAAATAAACCCCCATTAGTGTTGCCTCTTATTTTCTGCTTTGATGGTTTGAGTCTCCTCAGTGTCTTCCGTCATCTCCATAGAGACGGCGAAAGCAGTGCCCACGTTCATTCGGCCGCCTCATCTGCAGCGTTCGCTGAGCCCTGGTGGGAAGGACAGAGATGACCTGTCCAGTGCCAAGCACTGGGCTTTCTCTTCTTGTCATTTTGATGTCTAGTCACTCTTTAAAAGAAGTAGTAACTGCAAATTTTAGAAAGGTGCTCACCTAATTTTTTTTTAATTAAACAATTTTATTTGTGGTGTGTGTGCACACATGCTTGTATTGTGTGGGTGCATATGTGTGTGTGTATAGAACAGAGGTTCACATCTGGTGTTTTCCTTTTCTGTTATTTGTTTTTGAGGCAGGGTCTCACTCTAGCCAAGACTGACCAGGAACTCACCATGTAGCCCAGGCTAACCTTGAATTCAGCGATCTTAATTTCTCCTCCCGAGTGCTGGGATTATAGATTGCGCCACCACACTGAGAGAGGGTCTCATGCTGATTCTCTACCCAGCAAGCCTCATGGATTCATTCTCCTGTCTCCACCTCCCCAGTGCTAGGATTACAGGTGTACACACCATGCCTGACACTTGACGTGGGTGCTGGGATCTAAACTTAGACCTTCCTTCTTGTGTGGCAAGCACTTTACCCACTGAGCCACCTCCCTGGCCCTTTTTATTGGTTTTTTGAGCTATTCATAAGAAGGAACCAAGAAATGGACAAGGATACACTGAGTAAAGTTGACCCTTCAGGTCACTGTATGTGCCCTGTGTACAAATAATTGATCAATATTCAGTATTTCTAAGGTATAGCATTTTTAAAATTTTAAACAAAGCCTCATGTAATGTAAGTGGGCGTCAGGCATGCTATGTCACCAAGGCTGGCTTTGAACTTCTGAGCCACCTGCCTCTACCTCCTAAGTACTAGGGTTACACGTGAGTCACCACACTCTGCTTTCAAGGGAAACTTCAAACACATCCTCTTGGCCACTTTTCCCTTTCATTTTCACTTGTCAACTGTGGCAAATAAACTATTGATTTTGTTTCCAAGGTGATTTAAGGAGCAAGAGAGGTCCAGGGCGATAACTCCATGCTAATGCATGCAGAGGAGATCGGTTCCTTATGGTCACCGCAATCGACCTTCTGCTGACTGGCCCTGGAGACTGCAGAGTGGATGGATGGCCGCGATACCTTAGGCGATATTCATGAATTTCCAAAGGAAAACTTTGGTCTGCTGCTGGGGAGGCTTCTCAGAGGTGGAAGCCACGGACATGGGTTTCTTGAGGGAGCTCTGGAATTGGAATGTGATATATGTGAATTTCACAGAATCGATTCTGCCTGGGCTGTAAACGTCTGTTAGACACCTTAGTGAGTGAGTGAATGCCCTACTTGTCCACTGTGGGGGAAAAGAACACCAATCTTTAGGGAGACATGCAGACTTTTAGGAGGCCATTTGACTATAAGTGACAGGAAACCATGTCTAACTATCTTGGAGCAAGGGATTTCCTGGATCAGGGCAAGGAAAGGTCAGAGATGCACCAGCTTTGAGCATCACTAGCCGAGGGGCTGCGCTTCTCCTTTTCTGCGTATCCTCTCAGCACTTTTGTATATATATATATATATATATATATATATATATATATATATATATATATATATATATATATGTTCTCGCTTTTACAGGAAAACCGCCTGGAACTCACCACATAGCCCAGGCTAGCCCGGAGAACTCACCATCTTCCTGCCTCTGCCTCCCAAGTGCTGGGATTACAGGCCTGTGTGACATGCCCAGACATGACCTTTATTTCTTTTGGTTATTTATTTATTTGCAAGCAGAGAAAGATAGAAGAGAGACAGGCAGAACCTTTGCACCAAGGGCTCTAGCCTCTGCAAACAGACTGGAGATGCACGCACCACTTTGTACATCTGGCTTTCTGTGGGCACTGAGGAATCAAACTCTGGTCTTTAGGTGATGCAGGTAAGCACCTTAACTGCTGAGCCATCTCCCCTGCCCAGATGACCGTTATTTTTAATTTCGTACTGGGACCTTGCTCTCCCCATGGTGGCTCCACAAACTTCAGTCTTACATCATCCATCCCAGATCCCTTTGCAAACAGCTAGGTCTTCTATCCCTCTGGTAAAGGCCAGGGCTGGGTTATAGACCATTGCTGACCTGTGTGTCCGGAGGTCTGCATAGCCTCACTGAGCACATCTGACATGTAGAAGCCACCAAACCCTGGTTCCTAGAGGAGCTCAGAGCAAGGCCATGTGTGGGTTGCATGTGGCCCAAGGCTCAGAGGCAGTGGTCTCCCTCAAGCCTTCTCTCCTGACATCCTCCAGAGGTGACCTGAAGCCCTTTGGTCTCTGGGGTCTGGATCTACCATTTCCAAAGCCTTGCCTCCCACAGGCCCTCCTCAGCTCCTACTTTCTGAACGTGGCTTTTCCCTGGCACACATGTGCTTTCCTGCCCCTAGTTGCCACGATCAATGGAAACTCTGGGTTTCCATTGATGTCACCTTTCAAGCCTCAGAGCCCTTGCTTGGCTGTCGTCCCATGGCTGAGCTGTGCTGATCACAGACTTCCTCTCTTGTCCCCTTGCCAAACATGAAGCCACCATGCTTTTTTCTTTAATCATTAAGTGATCTTGGGCCGAGGGCAATGAAATGGGTACAATCACTCTTTCGCAGTGACTGACACATAGTGATGTATTGTGTGCGCATGTGTGTGTGTGTAACTATGGAATAAAATGAAGGGTTTGTTTCAGATCAGTTTCAAAAAACACTGGAAATGTCACTACTCCTGTTACATACTCGTGAGTAAATAACACTTTGTATTTTCTGAAGGTAGCAGCCATCAACATGAGTAAGCTAACATTTTTAAGCATATTTAATTCTAACAATGCTGAGAGAAGTGCTTTTTCATTTAACAAACAAGGAAACTGAGCATGGTACCACAAAGAGACTTGTCTGTGGCCAGGCTAAGCAGGGAGGCCAAGAGTGCTGTAGTGAGGAGCTTTCTCCTAGTGAGGTGGGTGTGGCTGTGTGATGACATTGGCCAGTGTCCTGAGAGGATCTGAGGGGTGGCCCTGTGCATCTGACACCTGTAATTCCCAGTGTTCATTTCCCAGACCGTCTTCCCTTTTCCAGTTCTTCAATGGAAGGGGAGCAGATACCATCACAGGTATGCATGTATGGGTGTCATAGTCAGTCACACGCTGCTGGGATGAATCTCCAAACCAGGCACAATTTGGGGAGGAAAGTATTTATTGAACAGATCCAGGGGAAGTTAAGGAAAAGCTGGCTCCCTTTCACAGAAGCAAGCAGAGACAGAAAAAAAAACAGCACCTCCAGAAGCAAGCAAGCAAACACACTGTGTCACTGTAATTCACAGAAATGCAGAACTGCCAGACTGGTTCTGGCTTGTCTTTTGCATATCTATCCCTAGTATTTTGCATCCAAATTAGAAAGGTCCAGTCCCCAGGAGGCTAGGCCAAAGTGACACTTCCTCCAGCCAGAAGCCTGGAGACAATTAAACAATTTAATAAACACAATTATAATAAATTCTATTGGGGGACATTATTCAAACTACCACAATGGGACTTAGGGAGATGTCCTCTCTGGACATGAACTTGAGCAGAAAATAAATGATGCTTTAAGCTAGTCAGAGAGCTGGAGAGTCATCTCAATGGCTAAAGATGTTTGCTTACAAAACTGACAGCCCGATTCCCCAGTACCTATGTAAAGCCAGATATACCAAGTGGCATATGCATCTGGAGTTTGTGATATATATTTAGCATTAGTGTGAATGCCACCAGGGGATCCGGGATGGAGGTTGTAGGGAGTCTAAGGTTTTTCCTGCTAAGCCATTCCTTGGAACCACTATTAATTAGAAAACAACAAATAATAACAGGAGAATTAAAGACAATTCTCTTTAAGGAAAATTAAATATTAATAAATAAACTCAAAGACTCAGGTGTTTCGGAGTTTCTCAAGGGCCACGTCTTATTGCAACTTAATTAAGAATCTCAGCGGAGAAGTGCAAAGCTATTAAATGGAGCCTGTCGGCCAGGACGCCGGGCTGCGGAGCGATGCGGCCTTTATTAGTCTGACTCGCTTCCATGAAAGCAAAGCAGGTTTGCATTCTACTGGGTGACTAATCCATTTGTCACTGTGAAATCTCTGAGGACAGGGATGCCCATTTCAAACCTAATTTACAGCTGCCTTTTCATTTTAGTGGTTTGGGAGGGATTCACCTGCCTCAACCCTGTGTGTTGGGTGGCTTTGCACCCGTATCTAGAGACTTCAACATGGTGTTACCAAACTGTTTCCCCATAGCAGCTCCATTGGTCAGAGGCTGGGACCCAGGCCCACTTGGTAATGGTTATATGCAAATACTGGGCAAAACCTCATTCTGTGATAATTTCAAGGAGAGAGAGGGGGAAGAGAAAGAGGAAGGGGAAAAAGGAAGGAAGGGAGGAAGGAAGGAGGAAGGGAGGAAGAAAGGAAGGAAGAAGGAAGGGAGGGAGGAAGGAGGAAGGAAGGATGGAGGAAGGGAGG
Organism: Zapus hudsonius; assembly: GCA_004024765.1. Taxonomy (NCBI): domain Eukaryota; kingdom Metazoa; phylum Chordata; class Mammalia; order Rodentia; family Dipodidae; genus Zapus; species Zapus hudsonius. The sequence continues at coordinate 29,618 of PVHP010013934.1, read as the reverse complement.
AAGGAGGAAAGAAGGAAGGAAGGAAGAGGGGAGTGGCGAGGAGTGGGGCCTGCAGATAAGAGAAAGCAGGGTGTCCCTGTGCACACAGGAATGCCCCCCTCAACAACATGGCAGGAGGGATGCAAAGTAGCATTAGAACAAGGTGCGGGCGGCACTAGAGGAGGGTCCAGTGCTCCTCACACTGTGTTAGTGATCCAGAATACTGGGAATGGGGTGCCAGACCAGGAAGTCAGGGAGCAGAGGAAGCATTCTGGAATCAAATTAACAGATGATGAGAAGTCGAGACAGAAGAATATTCCAGAAGCTCGCAGGCCAGCTAGTCTGGTGAGTGCAACCATGAACAAGAGACCCTGCTTCAAACAACAGGGAAGATGATAACAAATGCCCAAAGTTGTTCTTTGACCTCCACATGTTCTGTGGTATGCAAATGCATGCACTCACACACATGAACACACACCTCAAATATATATATTTGAGAGGAATTTTCTCTCTCCCAACAAAACAGCTAATTTTACACGAGTCTCAAGCTGGATGAGGGACTCAATCCAACAGCACTCGGTATTTGTCACTTTTCTTGTTGCTGTGACAAAATGCCTGAGAGTAGAGACTAAGGGAGGAAGGGTTTCCTTCAGCTCACGGTTTTCAGGGATTTCAGTCCACCATGGCAGCAAAGATCTGATGGAGAACTTGGGTCCTGTCAGAGCTCCTCACAAGATTGCTGGACCAGGAAACAGAGATGGCCTGACCCAGAGGCCGGTAAAAGCTTCAAAGGCTGAGTGACCTACACCTGCCAAGTCCAAGGCCTCACATCCCAACAACTCCACAGACTCCCACCAACAGCTGGAAACCAGGTGTTCAAACACATGAGCTTGCGAAGGACACTTCACATTGAAACCGTATCACTCTTTGCCCCAGACACCTTGCTACCATCTTGAGGGGCAAGGGGAGGTGGCATCTCCAAGTTCAACCCAGCAGAAAGAGTTATGAGCTTCCAGGGAGGTCCTGTCACTCATTCTGAGACCAGCTGAGGCCATGTGCTCACTGTGTGCTGATTGGCTTTACTGTGGACGTGCTACCAGCTGATTGGTTTAGGTCAGGGTCTTGGCTCCACCTCTGACTCCCGGATCCTATGGATGACATTCAGAGGGAAGGTTTTCCAAACGCATGTGGAGATAGGTGTGTTGTATTTTCAAATAAAGCTACAGAGATGCAGGGGTTAAAGAACCGCTTCTTCTTGGACCTGTCTCCTACATGAGGACAGGAGATTTTCTTATTACACTGGAAATAAATTCAAAATACATGGAACCCACAGTGACTCTTCCAGCCTGTGTCTTGCTCGCTCATCTATTTGTGTTTGGAAAAATGCATGTAAAACCACTGGCCTACGGTTTCAGCATCCCCAGAGCCACTGGCTATACAGTTCTCAGTCATCTCTAGCACTTCCTGGGTGGGCGTGGTCAGACCACACTTCTCTCATTAACATGGATTCTCACATCTCCTTCAGAGCAGTGTGATCCCTCACCTGAAGCCTCTGCAGAGGAAGGCACCAAGACAATGACCTTGTGTAAACTTCCTTTCGAGCACCCGAAGCCCATGAAGGGACTTGCTTACCATATTCATGAGCATAGACTGCAATCCCCCTGGAAAACTCAGTTCAGGCTTTTGCCAGAGACCCTCCAAGGTGAAGAATGTATCTCCCATGTCCACATGGTGCCTAGCTCTAGGCTGGTGCTCAGTTCATCCCCCGTGGACAGTTCCAGGTACAGTGAGGACAGACAAAGCACAGAGGAAACACAATGGATGTAAAAGGAGATAGAAAACCAAAATGGAAGGTCTCTCAGCTGCAGGTTCCAGCCCCATAGCACCTGGTGAGGGACAGGTGGCTTCACATCTCAACAGCCTCCTAAAGGAGGACTTTGATCTTTCCAGGCAGAGGCTCTGGTCCCCACCTTGTCCCTCTCTGAGCATCCCGAGCCCCTCCCGCCCAGCCCAGTGGTCCACTCAGATCCCCGCTCAGACTTGCACCTGACCATTACTGCCCTGGTTTTGGGCAGTTGGAGGATGTCCAGTCCCCTGGGGAGGAGCTGCGCTGTCCCAGTCCTCATGGGGGATCAATAGACAAACCACAAAAGTGGAGCTGCAGAGAAGAGGGCTCCATCGCTCCTGAGCTCAGAGTGGGGACAGAACAGGGGAGTGGAGAGGAAAGAAGGAACAGGGTCCAGGCAGCTTCTACCATACTCTTGCCCAAGATACTGGGACTCTGTGCTGAGGGCAGAAAGACTGATTCTACCGCACAGTCAATAGAGATATGACCTCCCATCCCTGAGTATTCTTGTTTGGTTTAGGATGAGCCTATCAGATAAATGTTTCTAAAAAAACTTAAGCACCAAATGTCATCAATTACCAGAGGCTCATGAGCTCCTTATAGACAGCAGGTTGAACTCTTTATGGACAGTGGATTGTACTCCTTAGAGACAGTGGGTTATACTCCTTATAGACAACAGGTTATACTCCTTATAGACAGTGAGCTGTACTCCTTATAGACAGCAGTTTATTCTCCTTATAGACACCAGGTTAGGAGCCTTAGACTGAAGTGAAAGATAAGGTAAGCCAAAAGAGGGTTTACGCATCCTGACTCAACAAAGACTTAACATGTGTGTGGAATATTCCCTCACAGGTCTGCTCTATACTTCTTCTATAGTGGACAAAGTATATGTGCATGTCAGAAACCAAACACTTGACTCACAGACTTGAGGAACCACATCTATTATCACCTGTGACAGAGAGGTGAATACCCAGCTTAAACACATCATTGCCCGCTCTGACTTTTTCAGGTCCTTGGCTTGGTTTGCAAACATGTCTCCTCATGTCCATATAATAGCTGCTTCGGTTCCAGCCTCCTGCTCTCAACCAACTGCTTTTAGAACTAGGAACTAGAGTTTCCCCTTGTGTATCTGTTCACTTTTATTAAATATTTATTTATTTATGAGGGAGAGAGATAGACTCGACTCACCAGGGCCTCTTGCCACTGCAAATGAACTCCAGACACATGTGCCACTTTGTGTGTCTGGCTTAAGGTGGGTACTGGGGAATCAAACCCAGGTTGGCAGGCTCTTCGTGCAAGTGCCTTTAACTGCTGAGCCATTTCCCCAGCCCGTGTATATCTGCTTTGTTAGAAACTCTTCCTAGAACACTTTCCCACTCCAGAACATCTATCCCCTTGCATGGGCTAAACTCTGGTCCAGTGACTGCTCCTAGCTGTAAGGAAGTGGAACAAGAAATTTTGGACATACTGGAGCTCTGTAGTACAAGGAACACAATGTGAGACAGAGAAAGGGCATGAGCTGAGAGCTGGGTAGGTGACCCTTGACACCTGGCCCCAAGAGGCAGGTCAGCCTTTAGTCTCGTGTGTCTGATCATGGAGTTGTCTGAGCACTTGGCAGGGGGAATTCTATAGCGTGAGGACCTGTCTCCTTCCCTGCAGTCACATAGTGGCATCCCTGATCCCCAACTCAAAAATTCCAGAAACCAGAACAGCCATCAGTTATGGTGTCAAAATGACCTTCTAGACGTTTCTCATGAGTGGAGCTATCCCCAAACTATACTGAGATTCACAAATGGTCATCTTATCTGCAAGGTTCAAGTCTGTGTGTACTGGGTGGGGTGGAGAGAGCTGGGGGTGTGTGGGTCAGATGGAGTCCCCCCTATGGTTGCTGCTCTGAGTTTGTATGTCAGGTTTCTTTGGAAGAACACAGGGGAACTTGGCAAAGTCACCTGAGAATGACTAGGTGTGGCAGAGAGTCTTCAACTGTCCAACAAGGCTCCCGTGTCACAGGCCTGGAGTTCCCAGAGCTGAAAAAGTCAATTGCAGCTCGTGGACAGATTGCATTGTTCTCCTTTCCACTGGTAGAGAACATGTGCTCTGGGGTTTAGCCTCTATTCACACCAGAGATGGGGCTTAGAAATTCTCACCAGTGCTGGCCTCAAAGTTACAGAAAACTGAAACATTTCTAATAAACATCCTGGCTGATCACCAAGTTCATTTCCTTCCTTCCATCCTTTCCTTCTTCCCTCCCTGCCTTCTTCACTTCTTTCTTTCCTTCCTTCTCTCTCATTCTTTCCTTCCTTCCTTTCTCCCTTCCTCCGTCCTTCCCCTCATTTCTCTCCCTCCCTCTCTTCCTTTCTCCCTTCTTTCCATCTTTGCCCCCCTTCCTTCCTTCTTCCCTTCCTTCTTTTTCTTTCTTCTTTCTTCTTTCCCTTCCTCTTCTTTCATTCATTTGTGGGATGCTGAAGACAGTGGAAGAATTTGAGTTGCACTTTTTGTTGTTGTTGCTGTTCCTTAAGGAAAGGATGGGAAAAAATTAAACCCGTCTGGCTTTGAGTGCTTCCTAATCCCCAGCAGGAATCCTAGGTCTCCATTCACTCTCACCCTTTCTAACCCCTCTGCAGCCTGAGGCAGCGGGAGCCTTCCAGCTCTGGTTACAATCCCACCCTTGGTAACAAAGGCCTGCCTGAGGGTGTCCTGGAGAGTGAAGGGTCCCACACCCGCCTCTTCTCTGGAGTGATGACAAGCTCCTCTGGGCAAGGGACCAACAGTTACTCATCATCCCTGAGCCTGGCCCTGCTGCTGGCGCTTCCTGAGGACCGGCTCCATCCCGAGCACCAGGGCTGCCCAGCTCTGTGGAGTCTGAAACCCTGGCATGGTTCCTGATTGCAGCTGCTGTTGGGTTCTGACACCGACCTGGCACCATGGTGACAGGGGATGGAGATGACTCAGCTGGCTGGGAGCCCAGAAGATACATGTCATGCCTTCACGAAGACAAAACAAGATTATAGAGGCAGAGCAGAAAGTGCCCGGCCTTGAGTGATAATTCTCTTTACTCCATCAACATTGGAGACACAATAAGGCAGAGATCCCAAGAGGGAATGGTCATTGGGTCAAGTTGCTTATGAAGTCAATTTATTCCTGTCCACACCCTTTCCTCTTGGTGGGGGTGCTCACCAATTCTTCCACACACAGCTTCCAGACAGCCTGTTTCCTACTGTCTTGCACAGACTGGACTCACGACCATGCTCAGCCAACAGAATGAACCTGACAGAAAGCGGCAGGTGCTGTTTCCACGCAGAACTGCAATGTGACCCTCTATGTGCCCTTCCCCTGCCATGCTGGTCTCGTGAACATGCGCTGAGATGGTGTTAGCTCCATCTGACTGGATCACTATGTGTGAATAGAGCCCCCACAAACGACCCACACTGGGCCTGAAGTGGGAGAGATTAAACCTTTCTTTACTCTCATAACTTTGTTAAACCAGGGAGATTTGGGTGGTATTTGTTACTGCAGCTTCACCTTGTTCATCCTTAGACTCACTGGCATCTTCATTCCAGGTATCCAACCGATGGACACACAAAAGGCCCAGGACTTCCTCTTGCTCCAAAGATTGCTGATTGTCAAGGTCCTTCAGCACTGTCAGAGGAGAGGGTGCTGGCTTCATCTGGTCAGGAGCTGCATCCTAACAGTGGGTATGATGAACAGAAACGGGGCATTTTAAACCACCGATGCCAGAGATGGACATCACCAGCTGTCAAAGGCAAGAGAAGTGTTCCAGTGGCAGGTAGGTATGTGCACCTGATGGTGCCATTTGGGATTATTTGAGATCACTAATTGTCACCCACGATGAGAGCAGATCAAGCTTATTGAGAAGTAGGAGAAGCCAAGGGAAAGAATGTGTCCTATACAACAGGCTGGATGACATGTCCTAACCACAGCTCCAAAATAAAGAGTCTTTGTTCTCTAAAGATGGATCCGTGGGGAGATGTGGGAACGCTGAAGATTGCAAATGTAAAATGACAAAATTAACTCCAGCTTATTAAAAAAAGATAGAAAGAAAACTTGGCTCAATGTACAGATAAGTGTTGATTTTGCCTCTCCCCAACTCGTACTATTTGTAGTAACAAAATATTCCCCATACATTTTCCAGGAGACCACCCCAGCCTTATAGTTACAAGCCAAGAGGAACAAAATATGCCCACACAAATCTCAGTGTAAGTGTTCATGGTGGTATTTTTCTTATTTAAAGCAGGGTCTCACTCTAGCCCAGGCTGACCTGGAACTCTCTGTCATCCAGGCTAGCCTTGAACCCACAGCTATCCTCTCCAGGGCTGGGATTATATATTGTGAGCCACCACCACACCTGCCTTCACCGAGGTATTGCTAACAATGGTCTTGCAACAAAACAACCCGAGCATTCATCAATAAAGTATTAAAAGGCAATCTGTGGTGTGGTCCTACGACACAATAAAGCTGAGTAACAAAAATGAACTATCAACACACACCATGAGCTGGGAGACCCACACAGCCATGGTGGTAACCATGAGAGGCCAGGCTAAAACATCACATGTGGTGTGACTCCATTTCTGTGATGTTCTGGAACATTATAGGGTCCAACAGTCAGATCAGGGATTATCAATGGCCAGGGGAGAAAAAGAGGTTTCACATTCAGGTACGGTGGAGGGCACCTGTAATTCCAACACGTGCAGGATGGGACTGAGCCACAAAATGGTGAGTTTGAGGCCAGCCTGGGCTACATAGTGAGCGATCGCCTCTCTTAACACACTCTCCTCTCCACCCCCCAAAAAAGTCACTGAAATTTTGAGAGTGTGGAGCTGATGTGAGTCCTGATTGTGGCAAGGTATATATTAATCACCTATATCAAACACCTATGTTTACAGCCCATAGACTCCCACCCCTGCCCAAGGCCAATATAACTATATGATCATTTAAAAAAACGTTGTTAGTTTTTAAAAACTGACTTGGGTGTTGAGGAGTTTGCTCAGTGGTTGAAGATGTTTGCTTGCAAAACTTTCCTAGTAAAGCCAGACACAAAGTGGTCCATGCATCTGGAGTTCGTCTGCAGCTGCAAGTGGCCCAGGCATGCTGATAATCACACATTCTCTCCCTCCTTCCTTCCCCCTCTCTCTAATAAATAAAAATATATTTTTAAAAACTGATTTGGTTTAAATTGAGCCTTTGGACTCTAAACTTGGTCTTCGGAATCAGATGTTCTCTGAAAAAGAATTAAGCAGTCCTTTTTCTGAAAGGGGGTCTCTAAAGGAGACATGGATATTCAATACTTGGGTGAGCTGATTCCCTGAGATTTATTTTTTTAAGTAAAATTTTACGTTAAGCATTGATGTTGACATTGCAGCCAATTAGCATAGTTTGTTGAACCGCTTAGCTCAATTCAGGTGAGGAAAAAAATGTTTATTTATGCAATTAGCTAGATATGCAAAGGACTCACATTGCAGAAAATATGGAAATGCAATTTTTTAAAACTGAAGGTGCTTGATTGGCAAGCCTTGTGGCTCATCAGGAGCTCAGAGGTTTGAATCCTCCTGCAGTGTTTGTGAGCTCAGACCAGAGAGAAGAGACCATAGTGTCTCTATAACCAGAACCTATTTAATTCCTAGAGAAGCTCAAAGGATGGGAGGATGAAGAAGAAGAAGGGTGGGTTCAGAAGCTGTTTTCTTTTATTTCGGGGGTTGTTTTGGATGTTTATTCTTTGATAGAAGTTAAAAGATCATGCTTTTCTTGCATGCGTGTGTGTGATGTGGTAATGTGTGCATGTGTGTATTCATGCACGTTTGTGTGTGCATACATGTGGGGACCAGAGGTGGATGTCGGGGGTCTTCTCAGTCACTCTTTATCTTATTTTGTGAGACATGATCTCTTACTGAACCTGGAGCTCACTGATTGAGGGGCATTAGCTAGCCAGTAAGCCCAAGGGAGTCTCTTTTCTGCCTCCCCAGACCTGGGACTACAGGCACTTTTACATGGGTGCTGGCCACCTGAACTCAGGTCCTTATGCTTGTGTGGCAAGTACTTTACCAACTGAGCCATCTCCCCAGGTCCAGACAGTTTTGTTTTTAATGAAGAAAACAGAAAGAGCACCAGCACAGAGAAGACAGAGAAGGCATAAATGCCGCTGGTCCTCTGGAAAGGGCGCATCTAAGACACTATTGGGTTTGTGTCCTTGATTCATGGATCCTGGCTGTTATTCAAAGCTGTGGTTAGAGTCCCAGCTCCAATAAAGATCCGGAGTCTCTTATATCTACCACGGGGGACACAGATCTGGTCAGTGGCTATGACGAGGAAGGTGGGGCTTCTGGGAAAACTCATTAGCAGGCAGAGAGATAGATGCCTTTCGTCACTGCCCCTCATGTTGGCTGGAGCACCGACAGCCATGGTAAAAGCATGAAGTCAAAGAGAGAGGAGTGGGAATCCAGAAAGTAGCTAAGTCTCAGATATTATCATGGAACCCTCGGTCTATACTCATGGGCTGTCTCCCTCCAGACATGCTTCTCGTGAGGGAAAAACAAATGCCTGTCATTTGGAAAGACATTAGAAGTCTGTCAATTTAACCAAAGCGAGCCTCAAGAAACTTAGGCCTAATTTTCAACTGCCCATAGCAACCCCACAACCCGATGTGACAGTGAGTGTGTCTACCTCTCCTAACGACAGAGTTCTGTGACTTTTCCATTTGCATGGCAAACATCACATTATAATATACAATTTTCATTTTACCACACTGACAGCTCCTCCTTTGAAGATAATAACAAGAAAGTTCATCCCAGGAGTAATTTTCTCATCATCGAATCTGCGAATACATATAATATATACATACAAATATATATATATTTGCTTCCCCTGCCAAATGCGAGTGGGTGGGCATGCTAAACCCCGAAGGTCTCGCTGTTGTTTTCTGACACAAGATGTAAACCAGTGCTCAGAGAGCCTTCCACTGGAAGCACTTGCTAAGTAGAGAGATTCCATGGGAGACCAAGGGCTGGGCAGGACTTCAGAAGTCACTAGAGCTGGGACATGGCTTGTGAAGAAGGCAGGAGGGGGTGGCATTTCCAAGTGTGGTCAGCAAAGGGCTCGGGTGGTGCCCCAAAGCTAAGGGTGTTAGAGAATGCATCCAGGAGAGTAGCTTCTCATGCCTTCTCCAGCTGTCCCCAGTCTAGGCATTTCCTGAAGCCCAGACCTGATCAGTCACCTCTCCAGAATGAACCCTCCAGCCGATGTCTTTGCACACATCTTTTTCTCTCTCCTTGTTTTCTTCTTACTATTATTTTCTTTCTCCTCCTCCTCCTCTTCTTCTTCTCTCTCTCTCTCGTTATATATATATTTCAGCATGGGTGTGGCTGGTGCATGTGGAGACCAGAGGACAACCTTGAGTATGATCTCAGGAACACAGGCTACTCTATTTTTTGCTTGTGCGGGTGTGTGTATGTAGTATGTGTGGTACATACACACGTGTATGTGCCCTTGCCACGCCCATACACTTGCCTATAGCAGGGTCACTCACCTGTGGGGGCCCAAGTGGACCATCAATGTTCCACTCTGCCGCTTTGCTGCCTGGTCTTGTTTGGATTGAGTTTGTTTGCATTGATTCCAGATTTGTGGGGCTCTGAAGATTCTTGGATCTCTGCTCCCCTGTGGGGCTGGAGTGACAGGGTTGGCACACCCTGCTGTTTTACATGGATCTGGAGATGTGAACTGGGCCACTCAGCCCCCTCAGTCCCTTGTGCTTGCATAGGAAGCACACGCCTAACCACTGAGCCATCTCTCCAGCCCCTCGTCTTTTTTGAGAAAAGGTCTTTTAACGTCCTGGAGCTCACTAATTAGACCAGATTGGCTAACCAGTGATTTCCAGGAATCGTCCAGGCTCTGCCTACCCAGCTTTGGAATCATAGGTCCACACCATCATGCCTAGCATCTTTATGTGGGCTCTGAGGATGGAACGTAGCGCTTCACAGGAGAGCTCTCTGCTCTTCTCAATCAAAGCACTGAGGGTCTTCATCCAATCACCCGTGGCATTGCTGCTCTGGGCTGTGAGGACAATGGATGAGGGTTTCTGGCTTCTCCTCTGAGCTGTACACACTCACAAGGGCAGTAACTCCCCTGATGGACCAGGGACATCAAAACTCCCAGGGGTCTCCAAATCCCAGTCAGGCCACTAGCCTGCTGCCCCCAACCCCAGACGGTTTCCTCTCTCTGCTCAGTCCTACCCCTTCCAGTTTCCTGGCTCAGAGTCAGCAAAGGGAAGGAAAGAATAGCAGAATGTGTTAAATCCCCAACTCCCTGATTAAGAAACAGAAAGGAGGGAGCCAGCGATGGGTAGAGACAAGTCACAATATGAATTCCAGATGTCATGCTGGGGGAAAAAGGTGTTTGGGGCATGAACTTGTTAGTTCAGTATAATGAAAACCATTCCATTTTAGAAGACAAAGCTTCTAACTCCCCCAAATGTGTGTGTGTGTGTCAGAATATAATTCTCAAAATGCAAAAGGCATGATTCACATGTACTGGATGCAGGCATTTATCCAAACTATTTAATTTAAAGTAAACTAACAGAGTCACAAAGTTTATCCAAAGCAAGACATGAGAGCAAGAGTTCTGTGTAGTCAATGAGACTTGAGAAGGCCGGCTGTCATTCAGTTGCTAAATTAGAAGCAATCACTTCAGTATTTTAATGGGTAATAAAACCTTACCTCTCAGGCTCTCTTTAGCACCAGTAGAAAAAAAGAACCAGCGTACTCTACATGCAGGCTTCCTTCATGTCAACCTTTGCTCCTCCAGCCTTGTCAAATGTCTAGACCTTAATCAATGGTAAATGTAAGTTCAATGTCCCATTGGGTCCGGAAGTGTTTCTGATTGGGAAGACCTATCAGATTTTGGATATTTGCTCATGCGTGATGGGATCCTGCGGGGGAGGGGTGGGGAGAGTCAAGTATAAGCACAAAGTTCATTTCTGTGTTGTATACATCTTGTGCATTAGATTGGAGGTCACTTTATACAGTATTTTGAAGATGCGTAAAACAAAGTTTTATGATGTGGGGCTTTTCTATTTCTGGCATCATGTTGGTACTCAAAAAGTTTCTATTTGGGGCCTGGGAGGATAGCTCCGTGGGCACAGTGAAGACCTGAGTTTGGATCCCCCCAGTACTGTGTAAAATGGTGGGAAGCGCACACATGTGATCTCAGCACTGGGGAGGCAGAGGCGGCTGGATCCCCAGGGCTGGCAGGCAAGTGAGCTCCAGGTTCAGTAAAAGACCTTGTCTCATAAAACAAGGTGGAGAGCAATAGAGGAAGACACTCCACGTCATCTCTGGCCTCTACACATGTGAGTGCATACATGTACCTACACACACACACACACACACACACACACACACACACACATACACACACACACACACACACACACACACACACACACAGTCATGCATGCACCACACACACAGTTTCTATTTGGATTTTGGAACATTTTAGATTTTCAGGTTAGGAAGGCACATTCTGTAGAAAGCTAACGTTTATGTTCCATTAGAGAGTTTAAGGTCACTTATGGGCATTTGTTGGCCCATCCTCACACCTTGTTTCCAAGTTCCAGATTGTCATGGTTTGATCCAGGTGTCCCCCACAAACAAATGAATGTGTTCTGATAGATTGATCCTCAGCTGATGGCAGCTTGGGTTTTACAACCTCGATGAAGCTGTGTTGTTGGGGGTGGGCTTATGGGGGTTATAAGCCAGCTCCCCCTTGCCAGTATTTGGCACACCTTCCTGCCGCTGTTGGCAGTGCTGTGGCAGAGGTGATGTCCAGCCCTCTGCTCATGCCATCATTTTCCCTGCCAGCATGGAGTCTCCCCTCGAGTCCGTAAGCCAAATAAACCCATTCCTCCACAAGCCGCTTTTGTTTGGGTTCTTTCTGCGCAGCAACTAGCAAGCTGACTGCAACACAAATGTTTCTTTTTTTTTCAAGATAGGGTCTCTCTCTAGCCTAGGCTGACCTGGAATTCACTATGTAGTCTCAGGCTGGCTTTGAGACAATCCTCCTACCTCTGGCTCAAAGTACTGGGATTAAAGGTGTTCGCCACGACACCTGGCCAGACACATTTTTTATTGATATATATATATATATCTGAAGTTTCCCCCAAACCTCAAAGACCAATGTGTTGGTTTGACTGGAGTTATCTTGCTTTTAACACATATAGTCAATCATCCACTTATTTCAACCCTGAGCTTCCATTTGGTCTCTAGAACTCAGTGGGGAAGTGAGAAACCAGAAATAAATAAGGGATAATTGCAACTTGAAGAGACAATAACATGAAATTAACTCTAACAAACTGTGTGCTGTTAAAAGTAATAACATAGTGCCGTGAAGGAAGGGAGGGAGGATGAGATTCTGCCTTGACTTGGGAAATCACAGGTGATATTAATTCACTTTCTGTTGCTACAACAGAATCCCCGAGGCTGGGCCACCCAGGAGTGTGATGCTGGTACCTGCTGGGCATCTGCCACATCAGAATTTATTATTGGCATTGCACAGCAAGACCGAGCCAGGGTGCCAGCTTGAGTCTCTTTTCTCCTCTTCCTCCTCTTCTTCCTCCTCCTCTTCCTCTTCCTCCTCCTCCTCCTCCTCCTCCTCCTTCTTCAAAAACCACTAACACCTTTCCAGGGCTCCACCCTCATGACCGCCTCTGATCTGAACCATTTCCAAATGCCATCAGCATATGAATTTGAGGATTACCTCTCCAACACATGAACTTTGGGGGGCTACATTCAAGCCATAGCAGAGGTGACAGTAAGTTGGGCAATTGCATGTCGTACTTTACAACCGAAACTTCTTCAGGAAAACTTGTCATCTGTCTTCTCCATATTTATTTCTTCAGGAGTATTCAGGCCCACACTCTATTGAGGGGTTTTATGGCAAGGACCTGATTTCCATCTAGAAACGCCTAACACCTCCTCCCCAGTCAACGTGATAGAGGGGTGGAGGAAGGCACCCTAGATGTCAGCGCTGGACCTATGATCCAGGCTGAAACAGACACATGGGCACATGTGAAGTGAGAAGCCACCTCTCTGCAGAGCCATCCAGCGTCCTGTTGACGGGCATCTGCTGAAGCCAGGTAGACACAGCTCTGAGCAGTTCAGAGAGCGAAGGGGGCTTCTGTTCATTAGGGAGGCAAAGGGTGGGCATGGGGACTGTGGCACTCAGCCCAGAAGCCCGCTAGCCCTGCCATGAACTGTGAGAGAGGTTTACAGAGTGCACTGTATGGAGACCCCCAGAAGCAGCTCACAGTGCTGAGGGGACACCACCTGCCCTGCTGGCTGCCCTTTAGAACCATGACCATCTTTTCTAGTTTGCCCTTTGTTCAGTAAATTTCTAATAATGAGCTGGGCATGGTCGTGGTGGTGCACACCTTTAATCCCAGCACCCAGGAGGCAGAGGTAGGACTTCAAGACCTGAGACTACAGAGTAAATTCCAGGTCAGCCTGGGCTATAGAGAGACCCTACCTCAAAAACCAAAACAAACAAACAAACAAAAATCTAATGGCAAGTTGCTCCTTCCCAGCATGCACTGAGGAATCAGAAAGCCCCATCTCAACGTCCCCTCTGCTTTGTCTCTCTCCTGGTGGACTCTTAGCCCAGGAGCTTATATATGGAAACCCCTCCCCTCATTTTTGGGTCAGAAGAGAATGGAGATGGAGGGAGCTCACCCCTCCTTCCTCCCTGAAGGCTGCTGGCCACTCTCACTCTGGTTGAGACCGGTTCCATCTGAACTGAAAACAAAAGCATGGTTTTCCCACCAGGAGGAAGGACACCAGAGAACACAGGTGACTCAGCCACGTGGAACCAGAGTGGGAGGGCACCCTTGTCCTTTGGTCTGTGTTAGCTTTATTAGTTTTATTGTTTAAAACCCAGAGCATGCTGCCAAGGACCTGCCCTCTCCCAGAGGCCCCACACCTGGTCACCACAGCAGGCTGGCATGAGTTCCGAAACACTTTGTGAGGAAGAGCTGAGGTGGCATTCTGGCATCTCCCGAGGTGCTTGCTGTGTGCCAAGCCGACGGCAGATCTGATGAGGTGTACGACAGCTTGTCATCTGGCTGTTAGTGGCCCTGTTTTCCCTTCCTGGATAATATCAGATTTCATAGTGATAACATCGACAAGGAAAAGGCTCGTAGCTAGCAGCTAATTTCTGAGGAACAGATGTTTCTGCTCCATTTTTGCACCTTTATGGCTCCAAGTGACACTGTAATCCTTTCCTCTGCCTAACAGCCCTGCTTCTGCTCATCCGTCTTGCATCTCATTCAAGTCAGAACCCGCAAAGCGAGCAGTTCCCAGCCTGTTTGTAATTCCTCCACAAATTATTGCCATTGATTTCTCTTGGCTACAATGTTTTGGTTTTTTTTTTCCTCCAGGAACTGAAAAAGAAGATGCTGGTGAGGTTGTAGATTTCATTTTCTTCTCTGTACTATTCTCTTAAAAGTCGGAGAACTCGTAGTCTGGGATCCTGAGCAACAAACAGATTCTGTCTGCAGTAACGGTTTATTGTAATATTTATTCTAACACACACAAAAGCACACAGCAGGAGTGTATGCTACTAGCCCCATCAACACTATATATATGCAATATATATATATATGCAATCAGAGAGAGAGAGAGAGAGAGAGAGAGAGAGAGAGAGAGAGTATAGGTACACCAGGGCCTCTTGCTACTGTAAACGAACTCCAGGCACATGCACCACTTTGTGCATCTGACCCTACTTGGGTCCTGGGAAATTGAACCCAGGTTTTGCAAATAAGCACCTTAAATGGCTCTCCAGCCTCTGAATGATTCCTTAGTAACTCATTCCCCTCTGCATCAGCTTGATGACTGCCCACAGCTCAAATTCAAGGCACTCATGTCAACTTTCTTGGAGCTAGCCTGGAGACCCCTGCCAAGGTGCAATCAGGAATCCAGTGCAACCATGTCTGTGACCTCCCTGCTACCTCCTCGGTCAGAACCACTGTCACACCATCTTCTCATAGTTCTCCAAGGGTCTACACTGGCCCCTGCTCCTCCCCCCCCCCCAGGACCAGCCATGTAAGTATCAGATCCCTCACTCTGTCATAGACAAGATTCTTAGATGCCCCAAGATCCTCGCTCCCAGAATACATCCTTCTTCCAGAATGTGAGCAGAAAGGCAAATAAATACTGGACATCACTCCTTGGTCAGGTACTAATCAGCTGACTTTGAGCTAATCAAAGGGGACAGTGTTTTGGGAGGCTCTGACCAAATCAAATGAGATATTAAAGGAATTGTGGAGAGGACCGTGCAACAAGGACCCGGGAGACAAGCAGAGGCTGAGACAGTGATCAGCTGATGGCTAACAAGGCCAAGAGACCTGGCCCTGCAGGCACCAGAAAGCAGACCACCCCGAGGGAACAAGGACACAGATTCTTTCCCAGCACAACCCTCGTACAGAGATATAGCCAAGCAAGATCAGGACCCTGAGAGAGGGCCCACCTTCAAGTGACTGACAGAAACCCCAAGAAGACGTGTGTGCTTCCAGCTACTGGGAACGCTAGGGCTGTTCGTTGTTGGAAGCCCTGCCTAGCCCTTGATGGATAAAACCCAGATTCTCAGAAGCAACAAGGCAACGTGGTCTGGCCTCTCCTTCTCTGTCCATCCGTATTCTTCCTTTACTCTGTTGGGGTCACACCAGCCTCTCAACACTGGACAAACATGCCAGGCACGGCCCTGCTCCAGGGGCTTTGCAGTTATGAGCAATTTCATTGTTAAGGATTACAGTTTCTGCTTCAGATCAAAGTCCTCCGAGCAACTCTTCTTGGACCTCCTTATACCTGCTCTCCTTCCAATGATCTTAAGTGATTTCTCCACAGTGTCGGGAGCGACATTTTCATACCTCTTGTGTGTGGAGCTCAGAATATAGTGCCTGGAATAAAACAGAAACCCAATAACGAGGTCCCTAAGAGAAGGCATGGGTAAATAACTCAGGGATAAGTTGTAAAATGAGGCAAATGGCACTGGGATGTCAAGTGAACAGGGGCACACGAACCCTGAAGTGTTCAGAGGAAAAAGGCAAAACCCACAATGTCTAGAAAACCCTTTTCTAGGGTTGTTTTTTTTTTCAAGGTAGGGTCTCATTTTAGCCCAGGCTAACCTAGAACTCTCTCTGTAGTTCCAGGCTGGCCTCAAACTCACAGTGATCCTTCTACCTCTGCCTCCCCAGTGCTGGAATTAAAGGCATGTGCCATGCCTGATATGAAACCCCTTTTTGAAAGCCCCTCTCAAACTTGATGCTTGCTGAGGAAGGCAGCCTAAACTCCAGCGGGGTGGGCAATATTAATGCTTTATACTTTTCACCTGCTCAGCAGCTGCCGCAGCTCCTGGGCCCACAGCCCATCAGGTCTTTTCACGTTGGAGAAGATGAGGCAGAAATGAGAAGTCACAGCCTCTCAGTCAAGGCCAAGATCCACAGCACCAAATGTCAGCCAGAGGTGGGTCCCGGTAAGGGGAGCTCCTCTGTGGGAACAGTGCATAGTGGGAAGGTGGGCAATGGGTGTAAGGAGCAGGTATGCTGGAGGACATCCGGCAAGTTTAGAGTGCTGCTATTTTGAAAGTGACAATGGGACCTGGGGGCGGGGAGTGGGGGGGGGAAGGTGACCACTGTGTGTGGTTCTAATCAAGGGCTGGGGGTAGGGTCAGGGACACAGGTTAAAATCGGCTGTCCCCTCCAGCTGTGGCCCTTGACAAGTTCTCCCCTGTCCTCTGACCTCCACATGCACACACGCACACATGCACACATGCATACACCCACACATGCACACACGCACACACGTACACACGCACACACTCACAAACACAAACATGCACATGCATGAGCAATAAAAATTACTAATAAGGTAAAATAAGTTTGATTTCCTTTTTTAAGAGTTAAAATGAAATACCAGTAACCCCACTGAGAAGGGCCCTCGATGGAATGGGGGCAGGGCGGAGGGGAATGGTTCCAACATGTGATATGTCCATACAAAGTTTCTACTTAAATAAAATAAAAAAGCTACAGAAGAATAAAAAAAGGAATTGAACTTTCTGTGAAAGAGAATTTTATTCAAACTTTACCATTTAATCTGAAGCTCCAGGTAACTGCCGCCCATTGTCCCATCCTGTCTCCTGCATCAAATTAGGCAGTGACGGTCTATGGCTGCCCTTGGGGTGGTGAATGTGAGTTTGTTGGCGTAAGAGAAGCTCTTACTGAGCAGGAAATGAAGACGCCTTTGTCCTCCCCACCCTCCCCTCCGCATCTGCTTGCTGTGACCATGAACATGTCTGTGAGGGTCTACAGAAAGCAGCCCAACCATCACTTTGTGGGTGTGCCTTGGTCACTGTGCATTCTGCTCCCTGTATTGGGCCCAGCAGGGGACCAAGGCACACCACAAACCATGAGCTGTGAGCAGTCCTCAGCCTTGCCACCCTGTGTCCCGGCCCATAGCTAAGCAGGCTCCCTTCCACCTCTCTCCCCAGGATCCGGCCCTGGAAAGGCCTGCAGACAGGCCGGACTCTTAATGGCTGGTGGGATTGATCGGGTAGGGGCTGTGCTGTCATTTTGGAGTGTACAGGTTACCTGTTCCAGAAACAATCAATGGACTGCTAATGCACGTCTGCATGTTTCACCCTGTCAGTCCACAGGGCATGGTACAGACAAATTGCACAGTCATTCTGAAGCCAGCCTCAAGCCCGCAGCCGTGAGCCCTCAGAAGCCGCTAATGGGGATGTGAGGAGAGGGAGGAAAGTGGGGTTATGTGGCTTCCACTGAGAAGGGTGGAAATGGAAAGTCTGAGAGGAGATGGAGGGCTCCTTGACCTTCACAAGGACACCTGCTTCTGCAGAGAGAGAGAAGCGATGAGGTCTTAAGATCTGTAGCTTTACTGGGCACACTGCTTGGCGTGGGACTGGTATAAGCCGAGGCTCCTGAGTTCCCTCACTTGGAGAACAGTCCTTTCACACTGGACATCTATAATCCCAGCATTCCAGAGGCTGAGGCAGGAGGATCAGTAGTTCAAGGTCATCCTCAGCTATAAAGGGAGTTTGAGGGCAGCCTGGACTACATGAGACCTTGTCTCAAAACAAGGAGCATTTGGCTCATGTGAGAACAAGGGCAGAGAGAGGGAAAGGAGGCGGCCCACTGGTGACATCCCGTTCCAGCTGGGAGCTAACAGACTGCAGAGGAAATCAGCCAAAGTCCAGTGGTGGTTAGAACCACCCTTAGAAAGTGGAGCACCCCAGTAACCATTACTACCTGCTCAAGGGCTTCTCCAGTGTTAACCTCCTTCTGTGGCTTTCTCACATCTCTGGGTGCCCAGACAATGGAAAGTAAACACCCACGAGCCCAGGTGAGCTTCAAGTGAAGGCTAGGGTGGACGATGTGACCCAGTCTGGCCAATCAGCTGGCAAATCCCCATGACCCGAAAGTGATTTAGATAAGCAGCTGACAGCACTGAATGAAGCAGTTTTTTACATGATGCTGGGGAAACTTAGCTCTTCCTGTTTACACAGAAAGCACACTAAGCCTTCTTTCCAGCCCACCTTTTCTCATAATGAAATACATTATACTTTAAAACTTTAGCGTGTCTGTCCTTAAAATTGTAAAGATGTTAGGGCTAGGGAGCTGACTCAGTGGTTAAAGGTGTTTTCAAGCCTAGAGCCCAAGATCAATTCCCCAGAACCCATATAAAAACCAAATGAATGCAAAGTAGTACATGTGTCTGATCCTAGTGTGCCTGTGGCAATAGGGGTGGAGCCAGGAGAACCTGGACGATCACACACTAGACAGGAGCAAAAACCAACAACCAAAAGACGTGGAAGGATAGGACAAACACCCTCACATTGTCCTCAGACCTCCACACATATTCGATAGAATGGCCATACATACACATTCACACATAATAAATAGCCGTTTGTTATAGTTTGAATATGAAATGTCTTCTGTAGACCCATTGTATTAATCAGGGTTTTCTAGAGCAACAGAATTGATAGAATGAATTGTATTAAAAAGGGAATTTATTGGATTAATTTATGACAGTCCAAAAATAGCAGTCTGCGGGCCTGAAAGTCAAAGAACCAGGTGGCTGCTCAGTTCACGTGGCTGTGGCTGGAGGTCTCAGCAGTCCCAATTCAACCCTGATGGTCTGAAAGCTTGCTCGCCTTTAGTCCAGGATGGAAGGCTGAGGAAACTTGTTCCAATGCCAATGAAAGGTAGCAGATCATCACAGATGCACTGAAGGCCCTCACCAGCCAGCAGCACCGGCAGCCGGGTAGGAGGAAGAGAGAGATTCCCTTCTCCTAGAGCTTCCTGACATAAAGCCCCCCTCTGAGAGGCCTACCCACTCTAGGAGAAGGGCTCACTTGGGGGAAAAGACTTCTTCCTTCAGTCAATCCTTCCTGGAATGTCTGTAGATTCCTGAACAGATCAAGTTGACAACAGAACTTAACCATCACACCCATTTGTTGAATTCTTGGTGCCCATCTGGTGGCAATATTTTGGGCGATGTAGAAGCTTTAGGAGGCAGGGCCCAGCTGGAAGAAGTGAGTCACTGGGGACATATCTTTGAAGGTTATATCTTGTCTTTGGTCCCTTCATCTCTCTTGACTTCCTTTCCATCATGAGGTAACAGCCTCCTCTTCCACACACTCCTGTCACCATGATGTTCTATCTCACTACAGGCACAGAATCCACGGAGCCAAGGAACAAGAACTGACACCTCTGGAACCATGAGCTGAGATGAGTCTTTCCTCCTTTAAGTGGTTTCTGTTGGGTCTTTGGGTCACAGCTATGTAGAAGTAACTAATACAAGTCTTCTACAGTAATACGATAGCAAATAGTGAATGAATGGAAAATGAATTCATAGTTAAGCAGAAAATAACCAGATGTCTGTGACAAGATGGTTAAGTCAAACATGGCCCATCTCTGTGAGCTGTTATGCATCATTTAAAGAAAAAGGTAGGGGGTTGGGGACATTTAGGTTACATAAGCATGAGAACCTGACTTTGGATCCCGGCACCCATGCAAAATCTGGGCACAAACAGCATGTGCCTATAATCCCAGTCCTGAAGAGGCAGAGATTGGAGGGTCCCTAGTGCTTGGTGGCTAGCTAGTCCAGCCTCATCGGTGAGCTCCAAGTTCAATGTGAGGCCTTGTCTCAAAAAGTAAGATGGAGAGTGATTGGCAGGAAAGATAAGACAAGACACTAGGAATGGTCAGAAAGCAGGGGTTATTTAGGCTGCAGCCTGGCTCAGAGAACACAAGTCCAAATTTTGAACCCCAAATTAAGGAAGTTCTTATAATTTTATACTTCAAATTGTAAGTTTCAACAAAGAGAGTATGTTGATTGGCTCAAAACCCAGGCAGTTTTACAAGAAAAGGGTTTCCTTGGGAACTGATCCAAGCACTCAGAAGGCAGAAGTAGAAAGACGGCAATGAATTCAAGGTCAGCCTGGGCTAGTGTGAGGCCCAACCTCAAAAACAAAAATACAATTTGTAAGTGAGTAGGAAATAAGAAAGTAGGAAAATACAATGTTTTTACACTATACACTTCAAATTTGTTTCAATTTCAGAGTATTTTTGCATATTACTTTACTACTTTCTTTGAAATAGTTACGTTGTTTTAATTGAACTGTAATCAATACAAGCTGTTCGATCCCACGGAAAGGATGCTGAAAGACAGTAAGTGGACTGAACACCTGGAGAGGTAACATGGAGCCTGGAAAGTTCTCAGCTTTCTGCCTCTTTTCTTTAGTCTTCTCCAGTATTAATGCCTGAGAACCGGTAAGATTCCGGCCAACCTCCCAAGAGACACTCCTTGTCCCCAGGAAGCCAACCAGCCCTCCTTACAAGTGGGACTGGGTCTCTGCCTCCAGCGGCCAAGTCCTGACACCTCAGAGAAGTTCTCAGCCTCTTGCTGGACATAGTTGGGAGGGGGAAGTTCCACTGAGACTCTCCATCCTTCCCCTGTAGGAGAACAGAGTTTCTGTCACTGTTTCCCTCACATCTGGGAAGCCAGCAGTTGGGCTAGCCTATGTCACATGTGTAAAGCTCCACTCAAAGACCACAGAATGACACCCCGAACAAGCCATCAGTATCAGCACACTCACCCTGGCAGAATAACAATGTCTCCGTGGTGACCAAAATGGGGAGCACTACCATTTTCACTTGGCTGCTATGACGAAAGCTCAGTGTCCTGATGCTGGGGTCAGAGAAGATTCTAGATGGTGGGTGACATCCTTATGGGACTTCACAGCACCATTGGTTCTACTCTTAGACCCTTAGATACTATGAGGTGGGGAGTGGTGAGATACAGGATACATGTTGGCACACCCTCTGGGGTCCTGTGTGGAGGAGATAACCTGTGACTGGCCAGAAAAAGACAAGGGGACTCCTGAGGAGGCACCGCAAGAATCGATGGGAGAGAGAAGGTCACTGCCACTTGGAGAAGCAGGTAAAGCCTGGCATGTTTTGATGGTGGAGCTGGGAGTGGAAGGGACTTAGAGACTCCTGGACCCACCAAGCTGCTGGGAAGATGAGTTGCTCCTGTCAGATGGGCCATAGCGTTTCTCAGACCTGCCACCCTGCCTCGGTCAGTTTCCTGGACACATCCTCGTCCTCGTGTTATCTGTGTATCTCTTTGAATGCCTCCTTCCCCGCTCTGGGCTCTCAAGGACAATCTGTACCCTCTGTCACCATGTAACTGGTGTCACAGCCAGCAGAAAAAAAAACAGGGAATCAGGCCATGTTTGTGGAAGAAACAAAAAGAGGTAGAGAGAGGTTGAGGTGACATATGGTAGGTGCAACCACCCCTAAAATTCACAACAAAACATGACAGAAGGGGAAAAAAAAGAGGAAATTGTCTTAAATCAGTTTGGTATTTTGCATGTGTAGTTTGTGGGGCGTGTGTGAGTGTGTATGTGTGTGGGGGGGGGTGTGAATATGTATGGCAGATGCTCACACACAGAGGCCAGAGGTGAGCCCCGGGTGTCCCTCTCACTTACCCCATCTTTCCTTGAGATGGAGCTGAAGCCAGGCCTCAGCATCTCTCCGTTCTCTGCTTTCTGCGGGACTGGGGTTACACGTATGGGTGGCCATACCCAGCTGTTGATGTGGGTGCTGGGGAATCAAACTCTGGAGGTTTCAAGTCCCCTCAGGTCCTCGTGCTCACATTAAGCACTCTAACCCCACCGAGCCATCTCCCCAGCCCTTGAATCAGATTTTTAAAAACATATTTTGTTGATGTTATATTGTTTTTGCAAAAGTGCTTGGCAACTTAGCATTATCCAGTAAAAGATGTGGGTCTCTCTTCTAATTTGACAATGAAGTCTTATCTACCTTAGGGAAATATCCACACACCCACACCTATGTGCACACAACACCCACACATGCCCATGTGCACATGCACGTACACAGACATACTCACACATACACACATGCACACATACATACTACATGGGCACACATGTACATCCACATACATACACCACACGTGTGTGCACATGCATTCACACAAACACACAGGCACACACACATCCCCACACCACACATGCACCTAGATGTGCACAGATGCCATGTCTCCAGGAGGGAAATCACAGTGGGGCGGCACACACACCTATTGTCATGCAAACAAGTGAATAATTCCAGCAGTGATATCACAAAAGAACACTGTGTGGTAAATAAAAGTTCAAAGCTATATGGAGCAACATGAATGTCAAGAAAATATCCCCGAGTGAGAAAAGCAGTTGGGAAAATGGCATAGCATGTCTTTATTTATACAGAAAATCAAATGCCAAAAATGTATCCTTTTATTATTTAATTATAATTTTTGTCAGAGCCATTCAGAACTAGAGAATTAGGCGACTGTTAATAAAGCACTGCAGCGTCTTGTCTCACTCCCACCACTGATTTCTGTTCTCCAGAAACAATAATTTCAGCAATTTTCGTGTTCCCCTGAACTTTAAACTCTGTATTTCTAATAGGATGATGTCGCTCTATGTTCCTGTTTCTAGCTCGCCACCTCCTGCCGTCCTGCTGTGAAGGCCATTGTAAGGACTGAGTTCTTCGAGCAGTGTTTCTGCCACACGTTCCCTCTCGCCCATCACCTGGACAGTCACAGCAAGCATTCATGCACCCAAGAAATGTGGGGGGTACTTAAATATGGGGAGGTGGTCACAATAGTAGAAAAACATTCAGTGCTGAATGGATACATTGTAGAAGTGCAAGGTGGTGACAGAGAGACAGTTAGGTGTTAACAACCCCTCCACTCCACTCTGAAAGTAGAAGTGAGGAATGTCCTTGAGCCTATAAAGAATCTGGTTTTTCTCCTTATGTCTTTTTCCCCTGAAACCTCGCTGGAGGATATAAATAGGTGCCTCTGCTCTCTCTCTCTCTCTCTCTCTCTCTCTCTCTCTCTCTCTCTCTCCTCTCTCTCTCTCTCTCTCTCCCTCTCTCTCTCCCTCTCCCTCTCCCTCTCCCTCTCTCCAGAAGAAAATGTGATGCAAAGGAATTACTCCCTTTTCCTGAAAACCTGTGGACTTCTAAACTCCTGGTGTCTGGGACTGGTCGGCCCAATTCATCCCCATGGTAGTTTGAAATAGATGTCCCCATTAATTCCTGTGTTCTGAATGTTTGCTCACGAGCTGGTGGTACTTTGGGAGGTGGAGACTTGCTGGAGGAGGTGTGTTGTTGGAGTGGGTTTAGGGGTGTTCTAGCCAGCTCCTCCTTGCCACTCTCACACCGGCTCACTCTCCTACTGCTGTTTCCACCTGCTGTGACAGAGGTGATGTCCAGCCTCTGCTCATGCCATGCTGTCCTCTGCCATCATGAAGCTTCTCCTCAAGATTGTAAGTCAAAATAAACTACTTTCCTCCTGTCAGCTACTTTTTGGTGGGTGCTTTGTCCCAGCAGCAAGAAGGTAAGTAACTACCACAATCCCCATCCAGTAAACTCCCATGAAAGACCCCAATCTGGGTGTCCAGGTGGGCTTTCCCATTATTTGGAATCCCTCTTGCCTCCTCTTGGGCAAGAGTTCTATGTTCCTTCCTTTTCTTAACTTCTACAATCTCTATAATGAAATCATTCTGAAAATCATAAGACAAGGAGCCCGAGACCTCTAAATTCAGTGGAAGCCTTGCACTACCTTGAGTGTCCGGCACCCAGCTCTTGAGTTGTTATTGCCCACCCAAGAATCAAGGAAGGTTCCAGCACTCTTAATTCCCATGCCAACAGCTCATGATGGGGTATCTATGGACCCACTGCAGGCTAAAACAGAGAATCTTCAGTGCACCAGAGGAACCTGGAAATGGGTGCTTCTGTTTCCTTGGTCAGGGTCACCATCTCTCAGTATGTGTGTGCTAATCAAGTCATCTGGCTGTCCATCCTTATTGGTAAATTATTCCTCACAAAGCTGGGGGTGGAGAACTCTGCTGTGTTGAGCTGCCAAGTGTAAGCGGTTCTCACAGTCAAGTGTGATGTGTAAAGTGCAATTGCTTTTTTCAACCTTGTGGTTATTTGGGATTATTTGCTATAAAATGAGTAATTACCTTGATCTTTTCCTTTCTTCATTTTCCACGTAGCACTATCTAAATTCTCTTCCTGGCTCTACCCTGTCTCTCAAGGTCACCCCCTCCCAGGTACCGGATACCCTGGGGTAGGAATGATCTCTAGCTCTGCTTTAGAGCCCTGGCCTGGATGTGTCCTGCTCCATTTTCCACCTCCATCCTGGGGCCTCTCCATGTCCTGAGTCTGGAATCCCAAGGCATTCTGGGAACAGCTTCCTGAGAAAGGGCCCCAAGGACATGTCTCTGCTACCCTGCAGGTCTGCAGTGTCCTCACTCTGTCCCTGTCCCTGACTTCTAGATGGCTGTTTTCTACTCGGTTCCTGCTTCCAGGGTTGTGCTCTCAGCCCTGGTCCTGACATGAGACCAACCTCACTCTCTGGATCTTCTGTAGCTTTCTCAGCCTCCTGGATATTTACGAATTCATGATGGCATTCCCAGCACTGCATCTTTCAAAATTAATTATTTTAAGCACTCTGGGGCCCAGAAAGTACACCCATCTGTTAGCTGTGTCATAAAAATTAGTTATAAAATCCCACAACCAGCAACAGGAGACTGTCATCCATACCCTGCTACTAGTTCTTCGTTTGGTAGAGTTAAGCAAAGTTGGCACAGTCTGGCTCCTTACCCTGGCACCTCCCTGGATGGGACCTGGGACCTGGGGTCCCTGTATCCAGAGCTCCTTGGATGCCCCTCCAAACCCTGCAAGATCTCAGGAGACAGTCAGAGCCCTGGACCTGTCAACTGTGTAGCCTGAGGCAGGACAGGCCCGCATATGCCACCCTGCAAGGTTCTCTGGCCTGAGGTAACCCTACCAAAGCAGCTTTGGGGATCTTGAAGCCAGGTCTCACCCACTGCTGTCAGTCTCTACTCCCACAGTCCCCTGGGGCAGCCTGCTACCAGCAGACTGTGTCCAGCAGGCCTTGGACCAGGAGGGACCTTAGGAGCCAAATGTCCAGAGTGAGCTGGAGCCCTGTGAGTTGGCTCCTCCACCCTCTGGGCTCAGCCCTGCCTGGAACTTTCCTGGCTTGAGCTGTAGAACCAAATAAACACACGAATATGTGGATGGATCCAGGCCATGGATCCATGACCCCAACTGGTCTGCTCCCCCATTGCCAAGATCTACATTGTTAAGATGCAGGAGGACATCAAAGGGCCTCCACCAGGCTGACTGTAGGAATGCAGGGGTTATGAGGTGACCCCTTGCTAAGCTCAGAGCTCTCCAACAACTAATATGTTAACTATGTATTCCTAGGCCCTGTCCTTTCCCTTTCCATCCTTGGGGTTGTTTTTTCTCCAAGAGCGCTTAGGCCTATTTAAAGAGCAGCTTTCTGGAGCTGAGAAGATCCTCAGATCCCACATAAAAGCCAGAAGCCATGTGGACCAACAAGCCTGCATTCAGCGGAGAACCACAGTGAGAATGAGAGACCCTGCCTCAAAGCAAGGTAAGAGGTGAGGACTGACACCTGTCGCATCACATGTACGCTGTGGCACACATGCCATCACTCACACACACACTTGATCTCTCTCTCTCTCTCTCTCTCTCTCTGTCACACACACACACACACACACACACACACACACACACACACACACACACACACATACACCCAAAATTTGGTTTGATCTCAAGCCCCACTCCTATTGATATTGGCCCAGGGAGTAAGACATTGCAGAGCTCCCTGGGTGACTCTTACAGGCATCCCTTGCAAGGCTTTGCAGACGAGGCCCAGCCCCACATCCCTCCCAGAGAGAAAGAAGACCCGCCCTTCTGTTTAGATAATGGGATTATTCATAGAATTGGAATCTACTTGGTTGCTATATGTTTTCTGTTTGGGTCAACTTTCTCCTTTCCTCTCTTACTTTATATTACCGAGTATTTTTATTATCCTCAGTGGAAACTTTACTTAATTTTTTCCTTTTAGCCTCTTCATTTCTCCTTGGGTGTAACAGTGGGGTGTACAGCATCTATCCTCCACTCGTGAGGGTCGGCCTACAATCGAATGTCCCTATTTCCTGGATAATGAGGGTGCTTAGAGCCCTGGGAGACCCTTTGACAGCCTGTAGGATGTTGGCATCTTCTCTGGCATGTAACTTAATTCTGTGTATATTCTCAGCCTCACAGGGCATCGTTAGTGCTGTTTGGGTGCTCATTAAATTGACCCATTTGAACTGCTGAATGTGTCTTTTTCTTGAATGTCTGCACTTTCACTTATGGTCATTTGTCAGGGCTGGAGAAATCTCACGGAATGAAACCCTCGCCATTCAAACCTGATGACCCGAGTTCAATCATCAGATTGTATATAAAAATCTGGAAGCCATCTAGAATCTAGAATCCCTTCTATAATCCCAGTACTCTGATGGCAAGAAGGGAAAAGAATTTCCCAGGAGCTCTTGCCAAGCACAGCGAAATAAATGAGACATAGAGAGACCCCCTGCCTCAAATGAGGTGGCATGCATGCCAGGGAGGACATGAAAGTCGCCCTCTCTCTTCCCCATGCATGCATACACACTAGCACATGCAAACACATGTGATGTAGCTACCTTCTTGTCACTGTGACAAACCACCTGACCAAAAGCAGCCAATGAAAGGAAAGTATTTATTTTGGTTTGCAGTCTCCAGGGGAAGCTTCAGGATGGCAGGGGAAAGCATGGCACAAGCAGAGGCTGGGCATCACCTCCTCACCATCAGGTAGATAATGTCAACAGGAAAGTGATCTGAGCTCTGGCCAGGGGGAACTGGCTATAACCCCCAGAAACCTGCCCCCAACAACCCTCCTTCACCTCTCAAACTGCTATCAGCTGAGACCAAGCATTCAAAAAATTACAGATTTATGAGGGATACCTAATGCAAACCATATATATATACACACATAAAAATAAATAAAATATTTAGAAATTACAGTAATTTCTCTTCACTTTGAAGAATTGCACTGGTGTTTATCGTAGTGCAGGTCACCTGCTAGTAAATTCTCTCCATTTTTGCTTCTCTAAAAATGCATCTTTGTCTTATTCACTTTTAAAGTGGCTATTTGTGTGTGTGTGTGTGTGTGTGTGTGTGTGTGTGTGTGTGTGTCTGTGTCTGTGTGTCTGTGTGTATAGGCATGGGTGCACACGTGTGTTTGTGTATGTGGAGGACAAAGGTCAATGTCGGGTGTCTTTCTCGATTGCTCTCCACCTTATTTTTCAAGACAAAGTCTCTCACTAAACCTAGAATCCATCACTTCAGCTAGTCTAGTGAGCCAGCAAGCTCTGGGGATCCTCCTGTCTCTAGCTGCCCCTGTGGAGATTGCAGGTGAGCACCTTTATGTACTGGGGATTTGAACTCAGGTCCTTATGCTTCCATGACAAGCCCTTTATCCACTGAGCCATCTTCCTGGTCCTTGAAGTCTATTTCTGATGAGTTCAGAAAGTGTATATTAGCAGCTGTTGTTTTTTTTTTTTCCTCAGCACCTAACTCATCATCCTTCCATTTCCTTCCAGCTCCATTGTTTGATTGAGGAGTCAGCTGTTGAGTTATTGGATTTCCCTTTGAAGGGCATGTCTCAGCCTGTGTTTAAGATTTTCTCTCTGCCTTTAGTTGGTGGCACTTTAATGACAGTGTAGTGAAGTGTATAATTTCTTGTTCTCATCATGCTGGGATTTCTTGAATCTGTGAAATGAAGAGCAACATCTTTGAAAAATCCCCAGTTAACACCTCTTCATGTTGTGCTTCTGAGACATACTCCTTCCTCTCTTTTTAGAATCTTAATTGCATAAGCTTTTAATCTTTTCAAAATACCCTACATTTTATAATACTCCTTTCTATTTTTAAAAGTTTTTGTTCTGTACCTCAGCTTGGATATTTTCAACCAACCAAGTTCTGCTTTTACTAAATGACTGATACACCAACAACCTCTTTTGTTTTTCATCTTAATTTAGTTCTCGGTCAGAAGCTATTCATCTGAGTCTTATTTTGTAAATTCTGTTTCTCTGATAAAGTGTCCCAGCTGTTGGTCTTTGTTGACTAGATGGCTAATAGTTATTTTAAGTCAGCCTCTGGTGGTTTCAGTGACTACACCACCTGAGGGGAGGGGCTCTTGTCTATTTCTCCATGTGGCTTTCTGGTTGTTTCTTCCTGTAATGAATGTCTGGTAGCTTTCTTCTGAGTGCTGGATATCCTGTTTGGAAATTTCAGTGTCTTTCAATGATTATTTGATTATTGATAATAAGAATGATGATGATGATGATTTCAGTGATTATCTTTTCTTCTTAGCAGGTGCATTCTTCCATGGTAAGGACCAAGTACCTTATTCAAATTTATGGTTAAAATACTTTAGGGCTAAAAGGTCAGAGTCTAATTTGGTTTGTCCCTTCTCCCAGAGCAAGACCTCCACAGGCCTCAACTGAAGGATTTACATGGTTTCCAGAACTGGTCCCCCAGTGGGAATGTTAGTCTGAGCTGCTTGCAGAAAGGTGGCAAGGGGAAGTGGACCAAGCATCGGCAGGGCAATGGCTTAAGCAAGTTGGCTGTTTTATATGAAAATGTGCTCTTTTTGACAATTCTGATGATTTCCTCTTAAAGACTATACCCCCAATAACAAGCAAGAGCTTGGTGCCAAGGCTTATAGCAGAGGCACTGAAGCCAAGCTCCCTGTATTTAAATCCTGTCTTACTAACCTGCAGGGGGTCCAATGCAACTTAGAGAACATACCTCAGCCAGAATTCCCCCATTCGTATATGAGAATGATAAGAGTGCCTATCTCATGAGATCTTTGGGATAATGAGACAATTTCATATATTTGGGCCATATAGAAGCCAGGGTTACAAATTTTGGAAAAGTATTTGTTAAACACACAAGCTAATTTCCAGGACAGGGTCCTCCTTGAGTCTGATTCAACCCACAGGCCTCTGGATGCAAGCATACATCTGGTCTACCCTCCTTACACTCACTACACACAGGGCAAGTTTGAGGTGCAGAAGGGGGAGGGGCCTGCTCAGACACATAGACAGCTTCTTAGTTGGGAAATAGAGTCAACTCGGTAATGGCTCTTTTGGTGCATTTTATCAATTAAATCATATGTCTGTACACCAAGCAGCTCACTTCGGTCCCAGGCAGAGGGACTATAGATAATTCTCTAATTGGCTCCCTGGTCCTCACTCCCCTGTGGTCATTAGCTGAGCCCCTTGC